>JAYMYR010000093.1:55000-97500 GCA_037954025.1 Phaseolus coccineus | reverse complement strand
TTTCTCATACAAACCTCGTGTCTCCGGCTATTGGAGATCCAATTTCCGTACCAACTCAAGATATGCTTATTGGACTTTACATATTAACGAGCGGGAATCGTCGAGGTATTTATTCAAATAGGTATAATCCGTGGAATTGCAGAAATTCTAAAAATGAAAAAATTCGAGATAATAACTATAAGTATACGAAAAAAAAAGAACCTTTTTTTTGTAATTCCTACGATGCAATTGGAGCTTATCAACAGAGAAGAATAAACTTCGATAGTCCTTTGTGGCTCCGATGGCGACTAGATCAACGCATTATTACGTCAAGAGAAGTTCCTATCGAAGTTCACTACGAATCTTTGAGTACCTATCATGAAATTTATGGGCATTATCTAGTAGTAAGAAGTACAAAAAAAGAAATTCGTTCTATATACATTCGAACCACTGTTGGTCATATTTCTTTTTATCGAGAAATCGAAGAAGCTATACAAGGTTTTTGCCGGGCCTATTCATATGATATCTAAGTAGATAATTGGTATCTAAGATAAACAAATTTATGATACCGGTGTAAATTCAAGTTCGCGGTTTAACTAGGATCATAGTTTTTCAATTTCTACGCAAATCAAGATAAAGAAAAGGAAGTTTTCCAATCATTGACTCAAACCCATTGTTGAACCGAATTCCACTGAGTAGAATATGGAGGTACTTATGGCAGAACGGGCCAATCTAATCTTTCACAATAAAGTGATAGCTGGAACTGCCATTAAACGACTTATTAGCAGATTAATAGATCACTTCGGAATGGCATATACATCACATATCCTGGATCAAGTAAAGACTCTGGGATTCCGTCAAGCTACGGCTACATCTATTTCATTAGGAATTGATGACCTTTTAACAATACCGTCTAAAGGATGGCTAGTGCAAGATGCTGAACAACAAAGTTTGATTTTGGAAAAACATCATCATTATGGGAATGTACATGCGGTAGAAAAATTACGCCAATCCATTGAGATATGGTATGCTACAAGTGAATATTTGCGACAAGAAATGAATCCTAATTTTAGGATGACCGACCCCTTTAATCCAGTTCATATAATGTCTTTTTCGGGAGCTAGAGGAAATGCATCTCAAGTACACCAATTAGTAGGTATGAGAGGATTAATGTCGGATCCACAAGGACAAATGATTGATTTACCTATTCAAAGCAATTTACGCGAAGGACTATCTTTAACAGAATATATAATTTCTTGCTACGGAGCCCGTAAAGGGGTTGTCGATACTGCTGTACGAACATCAGATGCTGGATATCTTACACGCAGACTTGTTGAAGTGGTTCAACACATTGTTGTACGTCGAACAGATTGCGATACCATTCGAGGAATTTTGGTGAATACCCAGAATGTAATGATGTCAGAAAGAATTTGGATACAAACATTAATTGGTCGTGTATTAGCAGACGATATATACAGAGGTTCGCGATGCATTGCCGTTAGAAATCAAGATATTGGAATTGGACTTATCAATCGATTTAAAACCTTTCAAACACAACCAATATCTATTCGAACCCCCTTTACCTGTAGGAATCCATCTTGGATTTGCCGATTGTGTTATGGCCAAAGTCCTACTCATGGCCACTTGGTGGAATTAGGAGAAGCTGTGGGTATTATTGCGGGCCAATCAATTGGAGAACCGGGCACTCAACTAACATTAAGAACTTTTCATACTGGCGGAGTATTCACGGGGGGTACTGCAGAACAGGTGCGAGCGCCTTATAATGGAAAAATTCAATTCAATGAGGATTTTGTTCATCCTACACGTACACGTCACGGGCATCCTGCTTTTCTATGTTATATAGACTTGTGTGTAACTATTGAAAGTGGTGATATTATACATAATGTGACTATTCCACCAAAAAGTTTTCTATTAGTTCAAAATAATCAATATGTAAAATCAGAACAAGTGATTGCCGAGATTCGCGCAGGAACATACACTTTGAATTTAAAAGAAAAGGTTAGAAAGCATGTCTATTCTGATTTAGAAGGAGAAATGCATTGGAGTATCGATGTGTACCATGCATCAGAATTTAGATATAGTAATGTCCATATCTTACCAAAAACCAGTCATTTATGGATTTTATCAGGAAAATCATACAGGTTCGGTTCAGGCTCTTTTTCAATCCGAAAAGATCAAGATCAAATGAACATTCATTATCTTTCTACTCGAGAAAGAGATATTTGTAACCTTTTAGTAAGTAATCATCAAGTAAGACATAAATTATTTCGTTTCAATTATTCTGATAAAAAAGAAAGAAAGATTCCGGATTATTCAATATTTAATCAAAGCATATGTAACGATCATTGTCATTTTACACATCCTGCTATTTTCCATGATACTACGGATTTATTAGCAAAGAGGCGAAGAAATACATTCATCATTCCATTTACATTCCAATCGATTCAAGAACGAGACAAAGAACTAACGTTAGCTTCCAGTATCTCGATTGAAATATCAATCAATGGTACTTTTCGTAGAAATAGTATTCTTGCTTATTTCGATGATCCTCAATACCGAACACAGAACTCGGGAATTACTAAATATAGGACTATAGATATCAATTCCATTTTAAAAAAAGAGGATTTTTTAATTGAGTATCAAGCAGTTAAAGAATTTAAGCCAAAATACCAAATAAAAGTAGATCAATTTTTTTTCATTCCTGAGGAAGTGCATATTTTACCCGAATCTTCTTCCATAATGGTACGGAACAATAGTATCGTTGAAGTAGATACACCAATAGCTTTAAATATAAAAAGTCGAGTAAGGGGATTGGTCCGAGTGGAAAAGAAAAAAAAAAAGATTGAATTAAAAATATTTTCTGGGGATATCTATTTTCCCGGAGAAATGGATAAGATATCCCGACACAGTGCCATGTTGATACCACCCGGAAATTCAAAAGAATCAAAAAAAATGAAAAATTGGATCTATGCCCAATGGATCACAATTACGAAAAAAAAGTATTTTGTTTTGGTTCGACCCGTAATTTTATATGAAATAGCGGATGGTATCAATTTAGTAAAACTTTTTCCTCAAGATATGTTCCAAGAAAGAGATAATCTGGAACTTAAAGTTATTAATTATATTCTTTCTGGAAATGGAAAATTAATTCAGGGAATTTCTGATAGAAGTTTTCAATTAGTTCGGACGTGTTTAGTTTTAAATTGGGATCAAGACAAAAAATTTTCTTCTATTGAAAATGCGCATGTTTCTTTTGTTGAAGTAAGTACAAATGGTTTGGTTAGATATTTCTTAAGAATTGACTTAGTGAAATCCCAAATTTCATATAAAAGAAAAAGGAATGATACGCCCGTTTCAGGATTTATCTTGGATAATGAGTCGGATCGGACCTACATCAATCCATTTTTTTCTATAGATTCGAGGGAAAAAATGCAAAAATCACTTAGCCAAAATCACGGAACTATTCGTATGTTGTTGAATAGAAATAATAAATGCCGATCTTTGATAATTTTGTCATCATCTAATTGTTTTCAAATACGATCATGCAACGATGGAAAATATTACAATGGGAGAAAAGAAGGAATTAATAAAATTCAAAGAGATCCTATAATTCCAATTAATAATTCGTTCGGTCCTTTAGGAATAGCCCTTCAAGTTGCAAATTTTTATTTTTACTGTTTAATAACTCATAATGAGATCTCGATAAATAAAAATTTGCAACTTGACAAATTAAAGGAAACTTTTCAAGTATTAAAATATTATTTAATGGACGAAAACGAAAGAATTTATAAACCTGATCTATGTAGTAACATTTTTTTAAATCCATTCTATTTGAATTGGCATTTTATCCATCCTAATTTTTGTGAAAAAACGTTTACAATAATTAGTCTGGGGCAATTTATTTGCGAAAATGTATGTATAGTTCAAACGATAAATGCACCACACCTAAAATCGGGTCAAGTTCTAACTCTTCAAATGGATTCTGTAGGAATAAGATCGGCTAACCCTTATTTGGCGACTCCAGGAGCAACTGTTCATGGCCATTATGGAGAAATACTTTCTGAAGGAGATATATTAGTTACATTTATATATGAAAAATCGAGATCAGGTGATATAACACAAGGTCTTCCAAAAGTAGAACAGGTATTAGAAGTTCGTTCGATTGATTCAATATCGATGAACCTAGAAAAGAGAGTTGATACTTGGAACGGGCATATAACAAGAATTCTTGGCATTCCATGGGGATTCTTGATTGGTGCTGAGCTAACTATAGCGCAAAGTCGTATTTCTTTGGTTAATAAAATTCAAAAAGTTTATCGATCCCAGGGAGTTAACATTCATAATAGACATATAGAAATTATTGTGCGTCAAATAACATCAAAAGTATTGGTTTCCGAAGATGGAATGTCTAATGTTTTTTTGCCCGGTGAACTAATTGGATTATTGCGAGCCGAACGAGCTGGGCGTTCCTTAGAAGAGGCTATTTGCTATCGAGTTATATTATTGGGGATAACAAAAACATCTCTGAATACTCAAAGTTTCATATCTGAAGCAAGTTTTCAAGAAACTGCTAAAGTTTTAGCAAAAGCCGCTCTCCGGGGTCGCATAGATTGGTTGAAAGGTCTGAAAGAGAACGTTGTTTTAGGGGGAATGATACCAGTAGGTACCGGATTGCAAAGAATAATGTACCGTTCAAAGCAAAGGCAATATAACAAGATTACTTCGGAAACAAAAAAAAGAATTTATGCGATACATCATAGCAATTTAGGAATTAATAATTCCTAAAATAAGAATTCTTAAGGGCAGATTCATCCCCGATTATTTTATTTTGTAATAAAAGAAAGGTAATAAAGAGAATAATCATATTAATTAAGTAGAAAAAATGCCCAGATCATATATCAATGGCCAATCTTCGATAGAAGAGAAGGTTCCTTCGGAACACTTATTTATTTCTATTTCAGTATACCGGGTCTCTTTCTTTCATTTCAAAATAATATTTTGAAATGAAAGAAAAGTGTGAGGATAAATATAAATGACAAAAAGATATTGGAACATAATTTTGGAAGAGATGATGGAAGCAGGAGTTCATTTTGGCCACGGTAGTAGAAAATGGAATCCTAAAATGTCACCTTATATATCTACAAAGCGTAAGGGTATTCATATTACAAATCTTATTAGAACTGCTCGGTTTTTATCAGAAGCTTGTGATTTAGTTTTTGATGCAGCAAGTCGGGGAAAACAATTCTTAATTGTTGGTACAAAAAAAAAAGTAGCTGATTCAGTAGCGCGGGCTGCAATAAAAGCTCGGTGTCATTATGTTAATAAAAAATGGCCCGGCGGTATGTTAACGAATTGGTATACTACAGAAACAAGACTTCAAAAGTTCAGGGACTTGAGAACGCAACAAAAGACGGGGAGACTCCATAGTTTTCCAAAAAGAGATGCCGCTATATTGAAGAGACATTTAGCTCATTTGGAAACATATCTTGGCGGCATTAAATATATGAAGGGGTTACCTGATATTGTAATAATCGTCGATCAACAAGAAGAATATACGGCTCTTCGAGAATGTATAACTTTGGAAATTCCAACAATTTGTTTAATTGATACAAATTGTGACCCAGACTTTGCCGATATTTCGATTCCCGCTAATGATGATGCTATAGCCTCAATTCGATTAATTCTTAACAAATTAGTATTTGCAATTTGTCAGGGTCGTTCTAGCTATATACAAAATTATTGATTAATAATAAATAAGATAAAAAAAATATTGGATTTGGTTGAAAGGGTTCATAGATTTATGGAATCGGTTACTATACTAGTAATAAATTGCACAAAATATAAAAAGAACAAACAAAAATTTTATGTGATTAGTCGCGGTATTCAAAATAAAAAATGAAAAGAGACAAATCAAAAAGGAAAGGAGATGTTTGAATAAAAATAATTACCTTTCAAGTTCTTATTTTTTTTTTAGAGGACGGGACAATATGAATGTTTTATTATGTGCTATCAACACATTAAAAAGATTATATGATATATCCGCTGTGGAAGTCGGTCAACATTTCTATTGGCAAATAGGGAGTTTCCAAGTGCATGCCCAAGTACTTATTACTTCTTGGGTTGTAATTGCTATCTTATTAGTTTCAGCCATTCTAGTTATTCGAAATTTGCAAACCATTCCCAATTTTGGTCAGAATTTCTTTGAATATGTTCTTGAATTCATTCGAGACGTGAGCAAAACTCAGATTGGAGAAGAATATGCTCCGTGGGTTCCTTTTATTGGAACTTTGTTTCTATTTATTTTTGTTTCTAATTGGTCTGGGGCTCTTTTGCCTTGGAAAATCATACAATTACCTCATGGGGAGTTAGCTGCACCCACAAATGATATAAATACTACCGTTGCATTAGCTTTACTTACATCAGTTGCATATTTCTATGCGGGTCTTTCAAAAAAAGGATTAGCTTATTTTAGTAAATACATCCAACCAACTCCAATCCTTTTACCGATTAACATCTTAGAAGATTTCACAAAACCCTTATCGCTTAGTTTTCGACTTTTCGGAAATATATTAGCTGATGAATTAGTAGTTGTTGTTCTTGTTTCTTTAGTACCTTTAGTAGTTCCTATACCTGTCATGTTCCTTGGATTATTTACAAGTGGTATTCAAGCTCTAATTTTTGCTACTTTAGCTGCGGCTTATATAGGTGAATCTATGGAAGGCCATCATTGACTAGTTTTCTAAAAAATATAGTCTTTTTCGTTTAGCTTGCCGCACAGATCCTGCGGCCCAAGACAATCAATATACTTAGTAAACATCTATCTATATATATATATCTATATATAGATAGATATTGGATATTCGAAATAAAAAATTAAGAGCTATAATTATGTATGATATTTACGTTTATGACGTGTGATAAAAAGATACTATATAGAACTAGAAGAGATTCCCATTTCATTCACATTAAATTCACTGATTGACCAAACCAAAAGAAAAAAGAATAGAGTAGAAGTGAGGAGGTCTAACTGGGTGTATATAATCTGATCACTATAAGAAAACTCTTTCTTTGTTTTTGGGGTTTCAAAGAATGATATTCAATTCGATTGAATCTAAAACACAAATAATTGGTTTACAGCATAGAATAAAGCCATGTATATGTGATATTATATATGAACTAACCATATTTTTTAAATAACTAATATTTTATATCTAAAATTTCTTTTAAATTGCCCCGCTACTACCCTAAATTTCTATAGGGATTAAAAAAACAAAGCCTTTTTAGTTCATCTCGAATTGTGAATTGAATATTCAATGACTAAAGAAAATAAATTGAATAGAATTCAAAGAATGATTTAAAATTTTAGGTAAGATAAGAACAAAGGTTATATATATTCATACAAAAAAACTACGTAGGTAGCGACGAAAAAAGAAATCTTGAAGTAATTCGTATAGTTCAATAACTATTACTATTTTCAATACGCAATTCTTCTTAATTACTTTAACCGAATAAATCTTGGTAATTGAATAATTAAGTCATAATTTATTGGTTGATGATATCATTAACTATTTCTTTATTTTATATTTAGGTTACGAGGAAATTATCATGAATCCAATTATTTCTGCTGCTTCTGTTATTGCTGCGGGGTTGGCGGTAGGGCTTGCTTCTATTGGACCAGGGGTTGGTCAAGGCACTGCTGCAGGGCAAGCTGTAGAAGGGATTGCACGACAACCAGAGGCAGAGGGAAAAATACGGGGTACTTTATTGCTTAGTCTGGCTTTTATGGAAGCTTTAACAATTTATGGGTTGGTTGTAGCATTAGCGCTTTTATTTGCTAATCCTTTTGTTTAATCCTAAAAAAATACATATCCTTTTTCCGTGGACTTGCTTTCCCGGTCTTGCTTTTTCGAATTATATTAATATTTCACTCCTACAATTATTTATCTGTTCGGACAAGAAAGAACACAGGGGAAGGACTAATTGAAAGGTGAAGAATTCATTTATTGATTCGCCCGAACCCCCCCCTTTTTTTTCTTTTAATAAAATTTTTCAAAAGTATTCAAACTAGAGAGATTTTGCAATTGACATAAGAACTGGTATCTAATTCTAATAAGTCTCATTCTTATACGGAATCTTCCAATTGATTGACCAATCCAAATAATATATAGAATAGGAATCTTAGAAAGATCATTAGTCTATTCATAAAAGGAGATGAGATAATATGAAAAATATAACCGATTCTTTCCTTTGTTTGGGCTACTGGCCATCCGCCGGAAGTTTCGGGTTTAATACCGATATTTTAGCAACAAATCCAATAAATCTAAGTGTAGTGTTAGGTGTATTGGTTTTTTTTGGAAAGGGAGTGTGTGCGAGTTGTTTATTTCAAAGAATAGATTGGATCCAACCAAACTGCACTTTTTAGTCATAACTAAGAAAATGTGCATAATCCCGCGAATTACTTCTGAATTAATTAAATTTTTTAAATAATTTAAGAAAAAATATTTAAGAACCATAGCATTTCGTGATTTATTGGTAAATGCACTTTGATTCTCTATTAACCAATAATTTTGGACTATTACCATGGTTAAAGTGAATAATTTGAAGTCTAGATGCAGTGTAGTACTCTTTCTACTACTATGTTAATACAGAAATAAATGATTTCAAAAAAATGATTATAGTTTTTTCGATATAGAACACTCATGTCGAAAAAATGTCTTGAATCCTCATTACAGCGAGAAATTGAAAAAACGGGTGAATTTAACCCTCCCTTTAATACAATGTGTAATCGATGACCTATGTATAAATTAATAAGAATTCTTTGGATTTGAATAAAAAAAAAACAACTTTGTTGACATATATTTGTTTGGTCAGAAGAGTCCTCCGAATATTCTGGTCTTATATTGGTAATTGTTTTCAATATTAAAATATATATATAAATAGAGAAGAGAGGATAGGCTCATTACATAAAAAATTGGGAAATTTTCCATAAGTAAGTAATTGAGTGTGAGAGCCAAATGAATCGAAAGATTCATGTTTGGTTCGGGAAGAGATCATAGACATTTTGAAATGAATGGAAAAAGAGTCTACTTTCATTAAGTGATTTATTAGATAATCGAAAACAGAGAATCTTGAGAACTATTCGAAATTCAGAAGAACTACGGGAAGGGGCCATTGAACAGCTGGAAAAAGCACAGGCCCGCTTAATGAAAGTAGAAACTGAAGCAGATCGGTTTCGGGTGAACGGCTATTCTGAGATCGAACGAGAAAAATTGAATTTAATTAATTCCATTTATACGACTTTGGAACAATTAGAAAATTACAAAAATGAAGCCATTCAGTTTGAACAACAAAGAGTGAGTAATCAAGTCCGACAACGGGTTTTACAACAAGCCTTACAGGGAGCTCTAGGAACTCTAAATGGCTGCTTGAACAACGAGTTACATTTACGTACTGTCAGTGTTAATATTGGCATGTTTGGGACGATGAAAGAAAAAAATAACTGATTAGTCTTTCTATTATAATATAGAGTATAGGCATTATTTTTTTCTTATAAAAAAATAAAATTAATAAATTTTCATGGTAACCATTCGTGCAGATGAAATTAGTAAAATTATTCGTGAACGCATTGAGCAATATAATACCGAAGTAAAAATTGTAAATACGGGTACCGTACTTCAAGTAGGCGATGGTATTGCTCGTATTTATGGTCTTGATGAAGTAATGGCGGGTGAATTAGTGGAATTTGAAGAGGGTACTATAGGCATTGCTTTGAATTTGGAATCCAAAAATGTTGGTGTTGTATTAATGGGTGATGGTTTGATGATACAAGAGGGAAGTTCGGTAAAAGCAACAGGAAGAATTGCTCAGATACCAGTAAGTGAGGCTTATTTGGGTCGTGTTATAAATGCACTGGCTAAACCCATTGATGGTCGAGGAGAAATTTCAGCTTCGGAATCTCGGTTAATCGAATCTCCCGCTCCCGGTATTATTTCTAGACGTTCCGTATATGAGCCTCTCCAAACAGGACTTATTGCTATTGATTCGATGATCCCCATAGGACGTGGCCAGCGAGAATTAATTATTGGAGACAGACAAACGGGTAAAACAGCAGTAGCCACAGATACAATTCTCAATCAACAGGGACAAAATGTAATATGTGTTTATGTAGCTGTTGGTCAAAAAGCATCTTCTGTGGCTCAAGTGGTGACGACATTACAAGAAAGAGGGGCAATGGAATACACTATTGTAGTAGCTGAAACAGCGGATTCTCCAGCTACATTACAATACCTGGCCCCTTATACAGGAGCAGCTCTCGCTGAATATTTTATGTACCGTGAACGTCACACTTTAATCATTTATGACGATCTCTCCAAACAAGCACAGGCTTATCGCCAAATGTCTCTTCTATTACGAAGACCGCCTGGTCGAGAAGCTTACCCAGGGGATGTTTTTTATTTGCATTCGCGTCTTTTGGAAAGAGCCGCTAAATTAAGTTCTCAGTTAGGCGAAGGAAGTATGACTGCTTTACCGATAGTTGAAACTCAATCGGGAGATGTTTCAGCTTATATTCCTACTAATGTAATTTCCATTACAGATGGTCAAATATTCTTATCCGCCGATCTATTCAATGCTGGAATCAGACCCGCTATTAATGTAGGTATTTCGGTTTCTAGAGTTGGATCGGCGGCTCAAATTAAAGCCATGAAACAAGTAGCTGGTAAATTAAAATTGGAATTAGCACAATTCGCAGAATTAGAAGCTTTTGCACAATTCGCTTCTGATCTCGATAAAGCTACTCAAAATCAATTAGCAAGAGGTCAACGATTGCGCGAGTTGCTTAAACAATCCCAATCAGCTCCTCTTACCGTGGAAGAACAGATAATAACTATTTATACCGGAACGAATGGTTATCTTGATTCATTAGAAATTGGACAGGTAAGGAAATTTCTTGTTGAGTTACGTGCTTACTTAAAGACGAATAAACCTCAATTCAAAGAAATCATATCTTCTACGAAGACATTCACTGGGGAAGCAGAAGCACTTTTGAAGGAAGCTATTGAGGAACAAATGAAACTCTTTTTACTTCAGGAACAAGTAGAAAAAAATTGATTAATCTTTTAATAACTTTATAAATTAACTTTCTAATTTTTATAATTAGTATATCTTAATATATTTTTATTTGATTTGAATAGAATTAATAAAATGAATTCGAATAAAAATATAATCAAAAATAGAGACAAATGAAATATATATCTATATATATCTATATATCTATCTATAGATATATCTATAGATAGATATATAGATATATGCAAATATATGCGCAAACATATGCAAACAATTTGCGTCCAATAGGATTTGAACCTATACTTAAGGTTTAGAAGACCTCTGTCCTATCCATTAGACAATGGACGCTTTTTTTTATTCTTTAACCTTATAAAAAAAGGTTAAAGAATAAAAGACTTCTATTCGATATATATAGTTCTATTCAATATATATAGAATAAATCAAATAGTTAGAATAAAATTATAAAAATCGAATAAAAAAGAAAATTCAATTGAATCTAAACAACTAAAACTAAATTAAGAAATTAAAATGAATAATTGACAAATTCCTTAATAAAGATTCATTCGATAATCAAAAAGATAGATTCAAATAGAAGAAATTAGAGAATATAAGCGGGTAGCGGGAATCGAACCCGCATCGTTAGCTTGGAAGGCTAGGGGTTATAGTCGACGTTGATTCATCATTTTGATTTAACGTCTCTAATTCAAAACCGAACGTGAAACTTTTGTTTCATTCGGCTCCTTTACGGAAAAAATTAAGAGATGGAAAATTCAAAAAATTATTCACCCATAACATCTATGTCAGCCTTTTTGTTTTGTATGAATAGGTTTAAAACATCTTGCTTTTTAGATGATCCCTCTAAGAAGAGCGGTATTATAACTATCTATGTTTTTGTTTTTTTCTAGTTACTTCGTTCTCTATTTCTATTTAATAAAATCTTTAGGAAAATATTCCAATTTACTTCGAGCTAAAAAAATATGTCGATGTTTCTAGTAAACTAAAATAATCGTTTAATAGCTATTTTGCTTCAATCTCTAACAAAGAATGGAAGATTTAGTTACGATTAGAAATAAACTTTCTATATCTTTTTCCATAGATCTTCTACTCATACTCTAAAAATTCAGATTATTGATGCAATTCCAAAAACGTATGTTTCATAATTTTAGAACTCAAATTGTCAATTTAGAATTGATTCGTCTTGTATCCAAATTACGATAATGTATATTATACCCCAAATCATTCGTTGAGGGGTATAAAGGATTCCCTTTAAGTAAGAAATAAAGTTTTTGATCGGCATATGAATCAAACAAGGGATCCCTTAACTAATAAGGGGTCCGTGGAACGAATCGCACTTTTACCACTAAACTATACCCGCTACAATACAATTATTGTATCTTTTGTCGAACAAAGCAATAAAATTAATTAATAAATACAGAGGCATAATATTCCAATAAGTACAGTATTGACATGTTTCATTAGAGGGTCTTATAATGAAATTTTAAAGAAGGAATGAATTACATTTTCGGATTTTATTTTTGCTGAATTGATTTTATATCAGCGGAATCAATCCGTATCTCTTATTTATGTTTGATCATGTTTCTGTTTAAATTACAAGTATTTTTTCAAATAAAAAAATACTTGTAATTTAAACAAATCATTGTTCTTCAAAATTCATGGGAATAAAAAGAGCCCGACTAGGTACTCGCCGGGCTCTTTGACTGTATAAAAAGACAAAAAGTAAACTAAAAAAAATAGAATTATATATAATATATAATAATGAATAGAACTCAAATAGAAAAAAAAGATATAAAAATAAGTCTCTTTTTTTTTAAGCTCTATTTTTTGTTCTTCTTGTTTATGTGATATAACATAAACAAAGTAATTATATTTTTTCAATTCGGGATAGATGGCTGAGTGGACTAAAGCGTCGGATTGCTAATCCGTTGTACAAATTTTTGTACCGAGGGTTCGAATCCCTCTCTTTCCGTTTCCGTTGATAATTTGGTATTTTTTTGAACTTCCTTGTTTGTTTTGTTTGATTTTTTTTTACTAGTTAAAGATGTAAAATAGATAAAATCCTAAAAATAAAAATATTTCAAAATCCCGCACAAGCAATAAAAACCCAGAATCCTTTTTTTTTTCTTGCTTATTCTTCACGTCCTGGATTACGCCCTGGATCGTTAGATAGGAATCCGAAGATGAAAAGGGAAACGAAGAATATCACTACCGTGTAAACAAATAGTTTTAGAGTAAGCATTATAAAATCTCCAAAATAATTAAAAAACGCCAAAGAAAGAGAATCGATTCTCTTATATTCCAACACATTTTGTTCCTTTTAATACTAAGTTTCTAAAAAATGAAGTGATTTTGAGGTTGAGTATATATATGAATATTTGTTTCGGAAATGGATTTGATTTGTAGTAAGAGTGGGGTCTTTTACTAGAAATTATCAAGAATGACTATTACCAAAAATCCTCTTTGATATCTGCAATTTAGGTTTTTATATTGGTGGTGGGTTCAAATCCAATAATAGGATTAGGATTTCTCAATTGAAAAAACGTAGATGATGAGATGGTCCGTATTTTTGTCGTATATACCAACCAATTTCAATATTAGAATTGAGAATTCACACTGTAAGACTTATCTGATCTTATAAATTGTTAAAATGTTCGAATTTAAGTTTTCTAACAAATTAGGAATTTTTTTAAGACATTACTCAAATTAAAGATCTCATCGAAAACTTACAGCAGCTTGCCAAACAAAAGCTAAGAGAAAAAAGAGTAAAGGTATTACTGGCATAATATCCACAATTGGATTCAAGAAAGCATAGGCTTCGGGCAATTTCGCCGAGAAAAAACTACTTGAATAAAGGACGGAGTGAATACAAATACAGACCAAACTAAAGATATTAAGCATAACAAGCATTTTTTTTCTTTAAGGAAATAAAAATTATTTTTGTTTTGAATTAGAATTTTAATTTTTATTATATTTTTTTATTTATATAGATATATATATATGAATATATAAAAAAAATACAATAACGAAATAAATTAATATTAATTTATGAATCAAACTAAAAAAAAATGAATCAAATACGATAAGACCCTCCAAAATCCTTCTTTGATTTGAACTTATCCAGTTCAAAATCTTTTTATTCTTAAATCCAAAATGCAAGAAATCATACTTCTATACAATATCTTAATTGAATTGTACATAATGATCAATAAATTTAGTTTTATACTCCTATATATACGCATATCAAAATACTAGCAACAAATTTTTCTATAGAAATTTTTGAACTGGAATTGACGAACAACCAATATCAATAATAGAGTGTTAGTAGTGTAAAATTGAAAATGGGGCGTGGCCAAGTGGTAAGGCAACGGGTTTTGGTCCCGCTATTCGGAGGTTCGAATCCTTCCGTCCCAGAGTATATCCATTCATGATGTATATCATATTTAAATACAAATTTTATATCAGAATAAAGCTTATCCTCCCTGTTTTTAATTATTCGTCGCTAATCTAAATCAACTTGCTTCCAAAGATATACATTTAAAAACAAGTGGAGTTTTTTTCCTTTCTTTTTAATGTAATCATCATTATATATATAGTTTTAATTTTTCATATTTATTTTTCTTTATTTTTCCTAATTTTTTTTTGAAAAAATTCCCATTTTTTCTACTTTATAAATTAAATTATAAAAATAGAGTAGAAAATTTATTGATCCAATATCGAATTAATTTAAATTTTTTTTACGTCTTTACTTTTAAAATCAAAAAAGTTTTCATTATATAGAAGAAAAACCAAGACGTAAAAAGGATAGATTATTTTGTATCAACTGAATCAATGACTATTCACGATTCCATAATGGAATCAATTACATACTGGATCCAAGCTAAAGGAATGTTATGGTAAAACTTCGTTTGAAACGATGTGGGAAAAAGCAACGTGCGACTTGAAAGACATGATTAGATTAGATGTGGATTCTTACATCCGCCATTTTTCTAGTATATATAAATCAACATGCTCTTGGCTCGACATCGTTTGTTCTGTTCCACTAGAACTTATTGTGTTTTGGGGACGAGAAAGGGATTGATAATGTAAATAGTATATGATGGAGCTCGAGTTTCTTCATTTCTCAGGGGCAAGTATCTAAGGTTAGTGAAAATTAATAAGTTAGAACAACTTCGTAAGTATATTTTTGATAGAAAAATCGAAAGGATCCAATTTGGGCAAGGGTAAAAAAAACTTGTTGGAATTCGTAAAACTATTTTGATAAAAAATGTATCTGCAGGAATTAACCTTCTATTTATATGAGTCTTTCAGAGAAAGAAAAAAATGGTATGTTGCTGCCATTTTTGAAAAGATTTAAGATTCCCGAAGTAATGTCTAAACCCAATGATTCAAAGAAAAGTTAAAAGATCATGGAACAAGTAAATACCATTTTCAAATTGTCTCATCAATTCTATTATTAATAAATTTGAAAAATAGATACTAAAGAAACGAAACACGGGCAATAAAGGGGAGTAGAGACCACTCAATAAATGAAATAGCTAAAAGCTTTGTTTTTATTTTTAGTTATTTGAGAATTATCCAATTTGAGTTATGGGGTTATAAATATGAGGAGTTATTTTTTTTCTTTTCAGAAAGAAGAAAGAAAAATACTTAAGCCATAATTTAATTGATTTGATGATTTTTTGAATTGATTTAATAATTTTATTGATATATTTCAAATCATAATTTTATACAAACACATAATTTTTAATTTTCTTGAGCCGTACGAGGATAAAACTTCTTATACGTTTCTTGGGGGGGTGCATTATTCATCTATATCTATCCCAATGAGCCGTTTATCGAATCGTTGCAATCGATGTTCGATTCCGAAGAGAGGGAAGAGATCTTCGGAAAGTGGGTTTTTATGATCCACTAAATAATCAAACCTATTTAAATATTCCTGTTATTCTAGATTTCCTTGAACAAGGCGCGCAACCTACAGGAACTGTTCAGGATATTTCAAAAAAGGCAGGTGTTTTTATGGAATGTAGTTCGAATCAACAAACGAAATTCAATTAATGAAATAAAAAAAGGGGGGGGGGATAAAAGATAAAAGAGTTTTATAAATCTATATACAAGTCATCCATCCCCCCCCCCTCTTTTGTTCTATTCATACCTAATTTTTTATTTCTTGTTATTTATATAGAATGATAGAATGTAGTTTTCTATAGTTAGAAAAAGAAATAAAATTTTCATCGATCTTCAAAACAAAATGAAAAAATGTATAGAGATAAAAGCTAGAATATAGGAAAAAACAAAAAAATAGTAACTAAATGAAGTAATTGGACTTATAAAGAGATTATTTTCAATGAGGTGATTTTTTTTTGAATATTTTTTAGTTTATTATCATTTATTTTTAATACCTATTCGCTCTTTATTATTATAAGTTACTAATCCTAGTTTTATTTGATTTCTATACTACTTTTTTGATAGTAAATACATTAGATAGAATATTCAAAATTTAATATTTCTATTTTTTTTCATCCAATGACTATACATCTATTATATTTTTATGTAAATAGAGGAAAAAACTCTATGGAAAAATGTTGGTTCAATTCTATGTTGTTTAATAGGAAGTTAGAATACAGGTGTGAATTAAGTAAATCAATGGATAATCTCGGTCCTATTGAAAATACCAATGTAAGCGAAGATCCCAAAATTTTAACTGATATGGATAAAAAAATTCATAGTTGGAATGATAGTGACAATTCTAGTTACAGTTTTTTTGATTATTTAGTAGGTGCCAGTAACATCCAAAATTTACTATCTGATAAAACTTTTGTAGTTAGAGATAATAAGAGGAATTGTTATTCCATATATTTAGATATTGAAAATCAAACTTTGGAGATTGACAAGGATTATTCTTTTCTAAGTGAACATGAAAGTTTTTTTTCTAGCTATCTGAATACTCTTTCTAAGAGTGATGCCGATCATTACATGTATGATACTAAATGGAATTGGAAAAATAACATTAATAATTACATTGATAGTTATCTTCATTCTCAAATCAGCATTGATAGTTTCATTTTAGGTGGTATTGACAAATACAATGATAATTATTTTTATAGTTACATTTTTGGTAAGGGCAGAAATTGTAGTGAAAACGAGACTTCTAGTTCTAGTATAATAACTAGTACAAATGATACAAATGATAGTGATTCCACTATAGGAGAAAGTTCTAAGAATCTCGATGAAAGTAAAAAATATAAGCATTTGTGGATTGACTGCGAAAATTGTTATGGATTAAATTATAAAAAATTGTTTAAATCAAAACTGAATATTTGTGAACACTGTGGATATCATTTGAAAATGAACAGTTCAGATAGAATCGAACTTTCGATTGATCCGGGTACTTGGAATCCTATGGATGAAGACCTGATTTCTCTGGATCCCATTGGATTTCATTCAGAAGAACAACCTTATAAAGATCGTATTGATTATTATCAAAGAAAAACAGGATTAACCGAGGCTGTTCAAACAGGTACAGGTCAACTAAATGGTATTCCCGTAGCAATTGGAATTATGGATTTTCAGTTTCTGGGGGGTAGTATGGGATGCGCAGTAGGTGAGAAAATCACCCGTTTAATAGAATATGCTACCAATCAACTTTTACCTCTTATTCTAGTATGTGCATCCGGGGGGGCGCGTATGCAAGAAGGAAGTTTGAGCTTGATGCAAATGGCTAAAATCTCTTCTGTTTTATATGATTACCAAACAAATAAAAAGTTATTCTATGTATCGATAGTTACATCTCCTACGACTGGTGGGGTCACAGCTAGTTTTGGCATGTTAGGGGATATCATTATTGCCGAACCAAATGCTTATATGGCATTTGCGGGTAAAAGAGTAATTGAACAAACATTGAATAAGGCAATACCCGAAGGTTCGCAAGAAACTGACTATTTATTTCATAAAGGCTTAGTTGATTTAATCGTACCGCGTAATCTTTTAAAGGGAGTTCTGGGTGAGTTATTTCAATTACATAATTTCTTTTACTAAAAATGAAAGAAAAGAAATTATGAAACAAAAATAAAAAATGAAAACATACAGGATCAAAGTAATAAAAGAATAATAGAAAAATACTAAAATAATAAAAAAAGGGTGTATTATTATATATATATATTCTTGGGTTAGCTATAATCACTCGAATTGCTATATACTTATACTAAATATATAGGAATTCGAGTGATTATAGACTTATAACAATAGAAAAAGAATAAAAATAGAAAATAACAATAATATATATAAGGTATAAATAACAAATCGAGGTAACCATTTTATGATAAATTTTCCTTCCATTTTTGTTCCTTTAGTGGGACTAATATTTCCGGCAATTGCCATGACCTCGTTATTTCTTCATGTTGAAAAAAACAAAATTTCTTAGATATGGCATATCGAATTTTTAGCAACGAAGATCAGCTAATGTATGAGATAACGGGATCTCGAAAACCAAGCAATTTATTTTGGGCCACTATCATTTTTTTAGGTTCATTTGGGTTGTTCTTGGTTGGAATTTCCAGTTATCTTGGTATGAATGTATTTTTTTTATCTGAGGAATTTAGTGATTTTCCTTTTATTTCGGACTATATTTATCTTCCATTTATTCCACAAGGGGTCACGATGGCCTTCTATGGAAGTGGGGGTCTCTGTATTAGTTGTTATTTTTGGGGGATTCTTTTATGGGATGTAGGTGGTGGTTATGATCTCTTCGATAAAAACGAGAAAAAAGTATCTTTGCATCGTTGGGGATTTCCTGGAAAAAATCGTCGTATTTGTTTCTACGTACCTATGGACGAGATTCTATCCATCAGAATAATAACAACAGTTAAAGAAGAGGGTATTTTTACGCGTACACTTAATTATGAGAGTATCGTTTATATGGAAACCATAGAACAGGGGCTTATTCCCTTGACTCATAGTGAAGATGTAATAAGTCTAGAGAAAGCTACCGAATTATCTTCATTTTTGGATGTACCGCTTTTGTACTGACGAGAATTGGACTTAACTAGAAATTAAATTGCATGAAAAGCTTCAGAATTGTCGTATTTATTTTACCGATTGAAATATTTTTATAGAGGGGGCGTTCTTTGGTTTCGAAATCCGACTATTATATTCATAACTCGAAGTGCTCTTTCGTGTATTCATAAAAAGTAATCATTTTTTCTTCTAATCTTATTAGCAATTGATACCCTTTCGAAACAATATTTCCAAACAATATTTTTTTCTTCATTTTAATTGACAGTAAAGTCTTTCGATTTCTTATTCGATTTATGTATTCTCTCTAAATTAAACAAGGCAAGGACTAACTCCCGAACTGCAAGTTAAAAAATAAGAGAATCGAATATAGATTTATCTATAAGCTCTATGATTTGTAATAGAACTTATGCTTGATAGAAAGATTATTATCATATAGAGTTTGACGAATGAGGTGAAGTTGAGTTCATTAAAGACGAAAAATGACAAAAAATAAAACATTCATTTCCCTTCTATATCTTATATCTATAGTCTTTTTGCCCTGGTGTATATCTTTCACATTTAAGAAAAATCTGCAATCTTGTTTTATTAATTGGTGGAATACTACTCAATCCGAAATTTTCTTGAATGATATTCAAGAAAAGAGTATTTTAAAAAAATTCATAGAATTTGAGGAACTGTTTTTCTTAGATGAAATGTTAAAGGAAAGTCCTGAAACACATTTGCAAAACCTTCGTACTATAATCTATAAAGAAACCATTCAATTAATCAAATTGCACAACGAAGATCGTATGAATACGATTTTGCACTTCTCGACAAATATAATTTGTTTCTTTATTTTAAGCGGTTATTCTATTCTAGGTAATCAAGAACTTGTTCTTATTAACTCTTTGGTTCGAGAATTTTTATATAATTTAAGTGACACAATAAAAGCTTTTTCTATTCTTCTATTAACTGATTTGTGTATAGGATTCCATTCAACCCATGGTTGGGAACTAATGATTGGTTTCGTCTATAAAGATTTTGGATTTGCTCAAAATGATCAAATTATATCTGGTCTTGTTTCTACTTTTCCAGTCATTTTAGATACAATTTTAAAATATTGGATTTTCCGTTATTTAAATCGCATATCTCCATCACTTGTAGTGATTTATCATTCAATGAATGATTGACTGAAAAAACGATCCACTTATCGAACTTTAATTTAAAGTTATTTTTAGCTAAAAATAAGATAATTTCCGTTCTAACCTCCTTAAATTAAAAAAAGGAGATTTTACTCATCTTGGATAGGTAACTATGCGAGTGACCTGCCTAATCTTATTGTAGAAATTTTCAGGATCAATGATTAGACCATGCAAACTAGAAATGCTTTTTCTTGGATAAAGGAAGGGATTACTCAATCCATTTCCATATCGATCATAATATATATACAAATTCGAGCACCCATTTCAAATGCATATCCCATTTTTGCGCAGCAGGGTTATGAAAATCCGCGAGAAGCAACTGGTCGTATTGTCTGTGCCAATTGCCATTTAGCTAATAAGCCCGTGGATATTGAGGTTCCACAAGCGGTACTTCCCGATACTGTATTTGAAGCAGTTGTTCGAATTCCTTATGATATGCAAGTGAAACAAGTTCTTGCTAATGGTAAAAGGGGGGCTTTGAATGTGGGGGCTGTTCTTATTTTACCGGAAGGTTTTGAATTGGCACCCTCCGATCGTATTTCGCCTGAGATTAAAGAAAAGATAGGTAATCTGTCTTTTCAAAACTATCGCCCTACAAAAAAAAATATTCTTGTAGTAGGCCCTGTTCCTGGTCAGAAGTATAATGAAATCATCTTTCCTATTCTTTCGCCGGATCCCACTACTAAGAGAGATGTTCATTTCTTAAAATATCCTATATACGTAGGCGGGAACAGGGGAAGAGGTCAGATTTATCTCGACGGGAGCAAGAGTAATAATAATGTGTATAATGCTACAGCAGCTGGTATGGTAAAAAAAATTATACGAAAAGAAAAAGGGGGATACGAAATAACTATAGTGGATGCATTGGATGCACGTGAAGTAATTGATATTATACCTCCAGGACCAGAACTTCTTGTTTCTGAAGGTGAGTCTATCAAACTTGATCAGCCATTAACAAGTAATCCTAATGTGGGTGGATTTGGTCAGGGGGATGCGGAAATAGTACTTCAAGATCCGTTACGTGTCCAAGGTCTCTTGTTCTTCTTGGCATCTATTATTTTAGCACAAATCTTTTTAGTTCTTAAGAAGAAACAATTTGAGAAGGTTCAATTGTCCGAAATGAATTTCTAGGCCCGCGTATTTATCAACATAGTAAACTCGTAAAAATAACTAAATTTTTGTTGATAATTTATGTAATTATATTCTGTATAATAGAATCAAAAAATTATGAAAGATCTTGGTTTCTGTATAGTGTTAAATATATTTTATTTAAAGAGTTCCTTGTTAATACAAATAAGTTCGAGGATGGATGTTATCAGGAAGACTATTTGACTTTGTTTTTTTAACCCCACAAGAAATTCGACTAGTATGGTTATGTCACTGTTTTTTTTCAGATTTCACTATTTCTATAATAGAGAGTTCTATTAGAGATATAGAAATATTTTATCTATTGGAAAATACAAGAAAATTGGATTCGATACTAAAGATAAAATATATATAGACCGATAATTTTAAGCAAAATAAATAGAATTAAAATAGAGAAACGGTACTCTAGGCGGATTATTTGTCTTTTCCTAGAGTCTGATTCCTTTCCTATTCCTTCTTGTTTGTGTCGAAATACAAATATTCTAAAAAAAAAATGAAATGGAATTTTTTGAAACATCCGAAGAAGTTATCCATTTAGTCATTTAATTTATATGAATAAAAAAGATTCGAATTATTAAGAACTCAACAGGGATCCACTCTTTCTTTGACGAATTCGAGTGGATCCCTGTTGAGTTCTTAAGCTTTAATTTTGAAAACCCAATTAATTAATACGATTACTACAGGGATGAGCCCAATCCGGAATATGAACCATAAAAGAAAATACCAATTAAACCGATCACAATAATACCCGTTACTGTACCTATTATCCAAAGAGGAATCCTTCCAGTAGTATCGGCCATTTATCCCACTTTCCTCCACATTTAATCAAGTAGTCAGTCATGCTAAAGACATAAACAGTCATAGATAATTATGAAATGATATCCTTCCGAATGGGATAAAGGAATTCCTAATATATATATTATTTATTATTTAATATTCCCATTTCTTCTATTAATTGAAGAAATAATTTGAAAATAAAACAGCAAGTACAAAAATGAGTAATAATCCCCAGTAGAGACTGGTACGATTCAATTCAACATTTTGTTCATTCGGGTTTGATTGTGTCGTAGCTCTATAATTCAAATTTGGTTTATCGTTGGATGAACTGCATTGCTGATATTGATCCCAAAAAAGAAACTGTGGGTACTGCTAGTCCATGAACAGCCAACCATCGTACTGTAAAAATTGGATAGGTCCTATCTATGGTCATTGGAGCCTCCTAAAAAGATCTACTAAATTCATCAAGTTGTTCCAAAGAATCAAAACGGCCAGTTATTAATGGAATTCCTTGTCGGCTCTCTGTAAAATACTCGTTTGGGCGGGGGCTTCCAAATACATCGTAAGCTAGACCCGTGCTGACAAATAACCAACCTGCAATGAATAGGGAGGGTATAGTAATGCTATGAATAATCCAGTATCGGATACTGGTAATAATATCAGCAAAAGAACGTTCTCCTGTGCTTCCAGACATGTTGAACTCCACATATTCTTGTACAGTCAAAAGGGGGAGCGATTTCATAAAAAACGAGATCAGTAACTCGAAATTTACTGAAATGTAATCCTTGTTAGATCGTCCATTTTGTACCAACGGTGTCTTTTGAGTATACCGAATCAGTATAGCTATCCTTCTTCTAACAGAGCAATGAAATTTTACAATCAGTGGCGAAATCTAGTACTAGATAAGTTCTTTCTTCATTGGTTGTCTCTATGTATTAAAAAATCCGATAGATAATTTTTCAAAGTTTGAACATATAAAAAATTTTTTAATTTTTATAGTAATAGTATAAAAAGGAAGGTTCTTCACATTTCACATTATTAGTTTCGGACTAGAAACTGACGATCAATTAAAATCGGAATACGACAAATTGGTTTCTTATAATTCATAAAGCAGATTTTTATATTTCTATAATTCAATTAGATGCGAAATCTATAAAAATACGTCGTTATTGAAAATATTTTTTCTCTGAACCCTCTCTTTTTTTTCGAACATAAATTAATTTATAAGATAAAAAAATGAAAATCGAACAAAATAGATACAATAAAAAAAGAGAGGGCTAGAAATAAAATAGATCTTTTTTCTATTTTCTTCTATATTAATTCAAAGTTAAATAAATTTAAACAACAAAGTTCTTATTCTTTCTTTGTTTTAATATTCATTATTTTTTTTTTTCGAATATAAATATTCTATATATATAAATATTCTATATATAGAATATTAAATATTTTCATTAGATTAGTTTATTCAATTCATGAGTTGACTAAGAAGTCTATTGATTTGGAATCACAAGATGCGTAGATGTCCCAGATGAATTTATTTCTTAATTATGTCACTATATTTCTTTTTATTCGTCTGTAATAATTTATTGATGAATCTACAATTTTCAATTGTATCTTTCATTTCAAGTAGTATTTTTTTTTATCCTCTTATTTTTATCTCAAAAATGGAAATTTAGGGAAGTGCTTTATAAACAAAACATATGTATAAAACGAACATATTTCAGTTAGCTTCTATATGCCCACTATAACTAGTTATTTCGGTTTTTTACTAGCGGTTTTAATTATAACCTCCGCTTTATTTATTGGTCTGAGTAAAATACGACTTATTTGATTTGTAATTTGGAAATGAATTGGAAATTTTGGGGATAAGATATTCTATAGTTCCTTATTGTGTCAATTTACAATTCTTGGTCATTAAGATTCATGATCAATACAGATTAATATTTAAGGATAGATATTACCTTTCTTTTTACCTTTCGAACAAATAAAAATGATTGAAGTTTTTCTATTTGGAATAGTGTTAGGTTTAATTCCTATAACTTTGGCTGGATTATTTGTAACTGCATATTTACAATACCGACGAGGGGATCAATTGGATCTTTGATTAATTAATGTCTCTTTTGTTTATAGATTCTCTATTTATTTTATTTGATTTGTTTTAATCCTAATCTACAAGCATAAAATTCATATTTTAAACTGTTGTTCAATTATTTCAGTGTAATTATCAATCTAACAATACTAGAATCGCGTTCTGTAGGATTTGATTTGAACCATCACGCTCTGTAGGATTTGAACCTACGACATCGGGTTTTGGAGACCCGCGTTCTACCGAACTGAACTAAGAGCGCGCTTTGTTTTCATAAATTATTTTATATGATCCCAATACATTTTGCATGTATATATACTATATCAATATATTAATATATACATATATATATATTCAGTATGTATGTCCAATTTGAATTCTTCTTGAAAGGCTCCTGTTTTATTGGTCATATAATAATGAATATAGTATGATAAGTAATTGTTAGGGATGACAGGATTTGAACCCGTGACATTTTGTACCCAAAACAAACGCGCTACCAAGCTGCGCTACATCCCTTTTCCATTAGTTTCTAGTTTTATTGTAAAGAATCTTTGTCTTGTTTTCCACATTTTTCTTTGCTCTATTGATATATATATTATTCTGCCATTTTTTTGAGTTTCCTATACTATAATATACAATAGAATATGAAAAAGAAAAAAATATTCTAAATAAATAATATTCTATAAAAGAAGAATAAAGAATATGAAATTAAAAATAAATAATAAATAATATATAAATAAGATATATAATACAATACAAAAATACTTAAAAAGGAGGATTTGAAATGCGAGATCTAAAAACATATCTTTCCGTGGCACCAATAGTAAGTACTCTATGGTTCGGGGCTTTGGCGGGTCTCTTGATAGAGATCAATCGTTTTTTTCCAGATGCATTGATATTTCCCTTTTTTTCATTCTAGTTATTGACAACACGCGAAGGGATAAAGAAGATTATGGATCCAATTAAAGATTAAATATAAAATAATATATATATAATTAATATCCTCGTCTTTATTTCTTGTTTTTAGAATTGTAATAGAATAAGTTAGGAAAGATAAAAAATAAAGGTGAATTTGGCCTGATTGCAATTCGGAGTGAAACTCGGGATCTGGTACAGGCTTCAATGGAATTGAATTTTTAATTCAATTCCATTTCTATTAATAATAGAGTGAAACCAGAAATCTAAAGGGAATGGATAGGGTCGGGCAACAATATTATACAACAAAATACTTAAAAAAACTAAAATACTGTATTGCAATTCGAAACGAAATATAGTTCGAGATCTTTGTATTCTTTTTGTACTATATTAATATATAATATTAATTGGAACGAAATCTTTCATAATTGGATTTCCAATTCTTTATTTCTCTTTTTTTTTTTCATTCTTTTCTTTTTCCTTAGATTCGAATCGGAAAATAGAGGAGTTAAGTGAATTAAAAACCCAAAGGAGGTTTGATGGCTAAGGGTAAAGATATCCGAGTAACTGTTATTTTGGAGTGTACGGGTTGTGAGAAAAAGAGTGTTAATAAAGAATCAACGGGTATTTCTAGATATATTACTCAAAAGAATCGACACAATACGCCTAGTCGATTGGAATTGAGAAAATTCTGTCCCCGTTGTTGCAAACATATAATTCACGCAGAAATAAAGAAATAGAGAAAATTCATCGCTTGCGTGTTACCAAAGAACATGACATGTAAAATGATCGATTTTTCGTATCTATTCTATATATATTCTATAATTTATAGTTGATTTATAGTTGAATTATATACATATATCATTATATAACAACATAATATTAAAAAAAAAGTAATAATAAAAAAACAAATCCTTTATTGTATTTCTTGTAATAAATGTGATTTTTGGAATAGGGATAAACAAACCATGGAAAAATCTAAGCGACTCTTTCTTAAATCCAAGCGATCCTTTCGTAGGCGTTTGCCCCCGATTGTATCGGGGGACCGAATTGATTATAAAAACATGGGTTTAATTAGTCGATTTATTAGTGAACAAGGAAAAATATTATCCAGACGCGTAAATCGATTGAGCTTAAAACAACAACGATTAATTACGATTGCTATAAAACAAGCTCGTATTTTATCTTCGTTCCCTTTTCTTAATAATGAAAAACAATTTGAAAAAAGCGAGTCGACCGCTAGAACTACTACTTTAAGAAAAAAAAAATATAGAAATTAAGAATTCGAAATCCAATTTCAATGGAATTTAGATTCGAATTAAACATCAATTGATGTTTTGTTCGAAAATTACGACAATTCCATTTGGGTTTTTATGTTGTAAGAAAAAAGATAATCGGTGACCAAGAATAATAGTTTTTATTTTTATTAAGCGTGGTTATTTATTTTGATAGCTCTATCATAAGATAGAAATTCATATGATAAAGCTATCAAAATAAACCCATTTCTATTTTATATCTTCCCGGAGTATCTACGGGGATTTTTTGTTTTTATAATATCGTTGGCAATCATAAAAAGACAATTCTCTTTTAATATAGCTATTTGTGCAACTATTTTACGATTAAGAAGGAATTGCCCCTTGTATAGATTATATATTAAATTACTATATATATCTAATACTTTTTGATTCCCGCGAATTACTGCATTTATTCGACTAATCCATAAACCACGAAAATTTCTTTTTTTTCTATCTCGATCCCGATGAGCCGAAACCAAAGCTTTAATTTTCTGTTGAGTAATAGTTCGAGTAAGTCTTGAATGAGCTCCGCGAAAGCTTGATGTAAATAAACGAATTTTTGTCCTCCGTTTCCGAGCTATGTATCCTCGTTTAATTCTGGTCATTGAATAAATGAGACTTTGATGAATAACTATTTTTCAGTTATTCTTTTCTTCTTCCTAGCGTATTAATAACAAAAATGGATTCTTCCAATGTATAAAAAAAATTCCAATGGCTCTTGCTACTATAACCTCCCCAACCACGATTTTTTTATATTTTTTTTCTAAATATTGAACCTAAAAATAAGAAAATGCATTGATACTAGATATAAAAAAACATAGTAAATGAAATAGGACATATATAAAAAAATGGCGGGTTCCATCGTTTCTATGATTTTTTTAGAAACGGCAAGGTCCTCTCTATACACCGGAGCCCTTTTCATTTTTTATTCATTTAATCAATGTTATTGTTAACTTGTACAGTTCACACTCTTTGGCTCTACCCATCATATAGTAAGTAGGTTTTTTCACAACGAAATTGAGTTATACAGTAACGGTATTTAATTATGAAAATTTGCTGGGTAGCTGACCCTCTTATTCCGTTCTTGCAAAATCCATTCAAATTAATCAAGGACAGAATTTATCTTTAATTGAAATAATATTTTCTCCGCTTAATCGGTAACTTAATATTTGTTACCAATGGGAAAGTTTTTTTCATCTTAAATTGCAAATTAAGATTATGGGGTTTGCACCAATCGAAACCATAAATTTGATACATGATAGAACAATAATGTATATATACATCTATTTAAGTTAAGATAGTGTGAATGGAGTTTTTCCATTCACACTATCTTAACCGATCGCCAATACTGAAAAAATGAAATAGGTTTTTTCTTAGTATATGATCTGAACGAGTCGCACATACACCCTGGTACAGGTTCCTCGGCGCTGAGGACATCCCCGAAGAGCTGGGGATTTTGTAACATTTCGGATTGGCTGTCTTGTGTTTCTAAGAAGTTGTTTCATAGTTGGCATGCTAAGTCGTAATATTTATATATATAATGAGCAGGTTTAGATCTATCCTAACCCTGAATTACTTAATATTCTATTAATAGATTAATAATAGATTAATTAATAAAGATATTATATTAAAATGAAAGTAAGAAAATTAAAAAATGAAATTTCAAATCCTGTATTTTTTTAGAATAATCCTTGCCACCCTTTTTTTATTCAACTGCTACAAGATCGACAATTCCGTGAGCTTGGGCTTCTGCTGCTGACATAAAAACATCCCTTTCCATGTCTTCGGATATAACCCATAAAGATTTGCTCGTTCGTTGTACATAAACCCTAGTGATAGTTTCACGCAGTTTCAGTAGCTCTTCCGCTTCCAGGATAAATTCTCCCGTTTGTGCCTCATAAAAAGAACTAACGGGTTGGTGGATCATTACCCTGATTATATAACTTTATAAGTGTTTACCTTATTTTTATAAAGATTTGGATAATCATTTCTTCTATATTGGTAAATATTTTCTTTATTCCCAAAATAAAGGTAAAGGGGATAACGGATAAATACAAATAAGAAAATAAATGAGCAAAAATAATATTCAATAACCGTACAAGCATTTTCTGCGTATTGATGATGCATACGGCTTTTTCACCTATGCAATTCATTTTTTTCGTTCCATCAAAGAAAAAAGAAGTACAAAATCTACTGGGTCTTTTGGATCCAGATCCTTAAATAATAAACAATACAATAACCTACTTTCTTTTTTATTTTTGAATATATTTTAAAATACTATGATTGTTCCGTTGTTTTTTATTTCATTTTGTTATTTAACAATCCGAAAGTTTCTTTTTTTTTCATATGTTATGTTTTCTTCGAATTAAAATAAAAATTGTTAAAAGCTTTCTGATATGAAAAAAACAAAAAAGTCTGTGACACTAAAATTAAACTAGGTTCCTGATCGATCAGATAAAATAGTAAATGCCCTCTTTTTCATACTACTCTTTCTATATATAATCGAATGATTTAAAAAACAAAAAATTGCATATGGAATTCAAAATACCATGCTATTATTACTTAATTAAATGTTTTTATGGCGAAGGTATAGTCTATCTATATATACTCAACTAAAAGAATCATTGGCGCCAAGCGTGAGGGAATGCTAAACGTTTGGTAATTTCTCCTCCTGCCAAAAGAAAGGATCCCATTGAAGCGGCTAATCCCATACATACTGTCTGTACATCTGGTTGTACAAATTGCATAGTATCATAAATAGCTATTCCGGGTATTACCCACCCTCCCGGAGAATTTATAAACAGATACAAATCTTTATTATCGTCTTCTATACTCAGATATACCATAAGACCAATAAGTTGATTCGATATTTCACTATCAACTTCTTGACCTAAAAAAAGTAATCTTTCTCGATAAAGTCGATTGATTAGGATTAAATTTTTTTTCCTTAAGAGCCGTACATGCACCTTTTGATGCATACAGTTCACCAAAAATCATATAAGAAAAAAAGGAATCAATGTGTGGATTTTAAATCTCTTTCTCTTTTCATAATGGACTTCTTCGAACTTTTAAAGAAAAATAATAATATACTCAATTTATTGAACTAATTTCTCATTGATGTATTGCTTTCATCAAGATCGAATCTCAATCACAATGTAATTTTCTTGTTTCTGAATGGACTTTTTCCATTTTTTTAGGTTTATTTTCTACTCTGAGTAAAGATCTGCCCGATTTGGATTTGCACATATAGGACAAATATTACAATACTATGTCTTTTTGTTATAACTTCTTCCCTTTTTGAATTTCTTATTTAATGTTTTTTGTAAAATATATGATAGAAGTGTTGATCGTAGATATATTACCAATTGGTTTTTTTCTAAACAGAGCCTGGGTACTTTATTTTATTAATCCAATCAAGTCAACCATAAATTATTCATAATTTCGAGTAATAATCTGGCTACCCTCTCCAAAAATCAAAAAATCGATAGAATTGTACTTCATTACACTTCACGCTCCAAATTTTTATGATTCAATAATTCTCTTTTGTGGGGGTGAAGGGGGGGATATCTCGATCGGGGGAGAAAATGGGGAAATCCCATATGACCTACTATATTTGACAAGTCGCACTATATATCAACCCAAGATGCATCTTCTTCCCCAGGGCTTCTAAAGGGTACTTTTGGAACACCAATGGGCATAAAATGGAGAAATAATAAAGTCATATGTCTCACTTTAGTGTGGAAACGTAAGAATTAGCGTATCGTGTTAAAAATTATTTACTTTTATTATATTGTATTGCATTTTTTAATAAAAAAGGGGGGGGGGGGGGTACTAAAAAAAGTAAAGTTGTTACGAATGGGTAATTGAGGTGATAAAGGAATATGTCTACATTTACTTATTTAAATATTTATAGAAAAAATTGTCAACCCCTCTCGTTTCCCCACCATTGCGTATTGTTGCTTATCGGGTATAGAATAAATCTGTTTCTTTTTATTTCTACAAATATGATTGTTCCATTATTACTAAAAAAACTAGAACAAATTTTAATCCTTTTTCCGAGATAATCTACTGAAAGGCTAGAGTCCATAGTATAATTTTTTCCAGTGCAATAAAGTTACATAGTGTCTATTTTTTGTTGATATAAGGGGTATTTTCATGGGTTTACCTTGGTATCGTGTTCATACTGTTGTATTAAATGATCCGGGCCGTTTGCTTTCTGTTCATATAATGCACACAGCTCTGGTTGCAGGTTGGGCCGGTTCGATGGCTCTATATGAATTAGCAGTTTTTGATCCCTCTGACCCTGTTCTTGACCCAATGTGGAGACAGGGTATGTTCGTTATACCTTTCATGACTCGTTTAGGAATAACCAATTCGTGGGGCGGTTGGAATATCACAGGAGGGACTATAACGAATCCGGGTATTTGGAGTTACGAAGGTGTGGCCGGAGCACATATTGTGTTTTCGGGCTTGTGCTTTTTAGCAGCTATTTGGCATTGGGTTTATTGGGATCTAGAAATCTTTTGTGATGAACGTACTGGAAAACCTTCTTTGGATTTGCCAAAAATTTTTGGAATTCATTTATTTCTTGCAGGGGTGGCTTGTTTTGGTTTTGGCGCATTTCATGTAACTGGATTGTATGGTCCGGGAATATGGGTGTCTGATCCTTATGGACTAACTGGAAGGATACAATCCGTAGATCCCGCGTGGGGTGTGGAAGGTTTTGATCCTTTTGTTCCGGGGGGAATAGCTTCTCATCATATTGCAGCAGGAACCTTGGGCATATTAGCGGGTCTTTTCCATCTTAGTGTGCGTCCACCCCAACGCCTATATAAAGGATTACGTATGGGAAATATTGAAACCGTCCTTTCCAGCAGTATTGCTGCTGTCTTTTTTGCAGCTTTTGTCGTTGCTGGAACTATGTGGTATGGTTCAGCAACAACCCCTATTGAATTATTCGGTCCTACTCGTTATCAATGGGATCAGGGATACTTCCAGCAAGAAATCTATAGAAGAGTTGGTGCTGGACTAGCCGAAAATCAAAGTTTATCAGAAGCTTGGTCTAAAATTCCCGAAAAATTAGCTTTTTATGATTACATCGGAAATAATCCAGCAAAAGGGGGGTTATTTAGAGCGGGTTCAATGGACAATGGAGATGGAATAGCCGTCGGTTGGTTAGGACATCCCATCTTTATAGATAAAGATGGGCATGAACTTTTTGTACGTCGTATGCCTACTTTTTTTGAAACATTTCCAGTTGTTTTGGTAGACGGGGACGGAATTGTTAGAGCCGATGTTCCTTTTCGAAGGGCAGAATCCAAATATAGTGTCGAACAAGTAGGTGTAACTGTTGAGTTCTATGGTGGCGAGCTTAATGGAGTCAGTTATAGTGATCCCGCTACTGTGAAAAAATATGCTAGACGTGCTCAATTGGGTGAAATTTTTGAATTAGATCGTGCTACTTTGAAATCAGATGGTGTTTTTCGTAGCAGTCCAAGGGGTTGGTTTACTTTTGGACATGCTTCATTTGCTCTGCTATTCTTTTTCGGACACATTTGGCATGGTGCTAGAACTTTGTTCAGAGATGTTTTTGCTGGTATCGACCCAGATTTAGATGCTCAAGTAGAATTTGGAGCATTCCAAAAACTTGGAGATCCAACTACAAGAAGACAGGTAGTCTGATAGAACATTCTTTTGTTCCTTTTCGACTTTTTTGTTATGATTTTTAATTTCACAAAGAGAACTGGATAAATCTTAATTTGAATCATTGCATTTACTCTTTTTTTTTATTTGGGAAGTCAGCCACAATAAACAGGTATGAAAGCTATAATTGTAAACTACGATCAAATCTATGGAAGCATTGGTTTATACATTCCTCTTAGTCTCGACTTTAGGAATTATTTTTTTCGCTATCTTTTTTAGAGAACCTCCTAAAGTTCCGACGAAAAAGATGAAATAATTTTTTTATGATCTTAACGTAATTAAAGTAATGAGCCCCCAATATGGAGGGCTCATTACTTCAACTAGTCCCCATGTTCTTCGAATGGATCTCTTAGTTGTTCAGAGGGTTGCCCAAAAGCAGTATATAAGGCATACCCAGTAAAACTTACAAGTAAACCAGATATAGAGATGGCAATTAGGGTTGCTGTTTCCATTATTAAAATTATAAAGTTTCAAGATCATAATAGATCTATAGGATAAGATCCTTATATTTACAGCGGAATGGTATACAAAGTCAACAGATCTCAATGAATAAAAAATAGTACTTATGGCTACGCAAACCGTTGAGGATAATTCTAGATCTGGTCCAAGACGAACTGTTGTAGGGGATTTATTAAAACCTTTAAATTCAGAATATGGTAAAGTAGCTCCGGGGTGGGGAACTACTCCTTTGATGGGTGTTGCAATGGCTCTATTTGCGATATTTCTATCTATTATTTTGGAGATTTATAATTCGTCCATTTTACTGGAAGGAATTTCTATGAATTAGATTCACAATAATCGAGTAATTAGTTTTTCACTAGAAAGTAAAGTTAAGCATTTAGATTTATTATTGTTTATTAGTCTATTCGATTTAGATTTGGTAGTTTTATCGTGGAATTTCTTTGTTTCTGTATTTCCGGAATATGAGTGTGTGACTTGTTTTAATTGATCCTATTGATAGTACAGAACATAAAATGGATCTGTCATCTTGATAGAGATGGTTTTATCCCGTCAGATATTTATTCTAATATCTGGAGCACGGAATATAGAAAATAAAGTCGAAAAATATTATAACTATGATTCATACTAAATATTTAGACCTCGCAACCGGACTTAAAAAAGCTTTTCAAAGAGTTGTAAAAATAAATTGAATAATTTTCATCTTTTCAAGCTTCCGGAACTTATCTCTTTATTTTGATCAAAGGACAAACGTTTCTTTTAAGTTTTTCATTATATCTATTCATTGAATAAGTGATGATCCAGTAGTTCTTATTCAGGGAATTTTTGGACTTCGATTAAAGGTTTTTTTGAATCATCGTGGTTATACTATGAATCTGATGTTTTTTTTAGTGATTCATATGGTTCTAACAAGAGAATTCCTATCAATAAGATAAAATAATATAATAAAGAAGCCGGCAGTAAAATCACATTAAACACAAATAAAAAATGAAGTAAATAATAGAATAAGAATATTCAAGAGGCCTTGAAAGATCCAGATAAAGACGAGTGAGCCGACTTGAGATTTTGGCATTATAACCCCAAAGAATATCTTTCGGATTTCTATTTTTTCTTATCGTCAGCGAAAATTCGAATCATAAGATTAAATAAAGAAGTTTCAAACTTTCTATTACACATATGTGTTTTCGTTATAACCCGTATTTGGGTATTTTTGTTTGAGCCGTACGAGATGAAATTCTCATATACGGTTCTCAGGGGGGGTTCCATTGGTTTACCTATCTCAATAAAGTCTATGATTGGTTCGAAGAACGTCTTGAAATTCAGGCGATTGCCGATGATATAACCAGTAAATATGTTCCTCCTCATGTGAATATTTTTTATTGTTTAGGGGGAATTACACTTACTTGTTTTTTAGTCCAAGTAGCAACAGGATTTGCTATGACTTTTTATTATCGGCCGACCGTTACTGAAGCTTTTGCTTCTGTTCAATATATAATGACTGAGGCTAACTTTGGTTGGTTAATCCGATCAGTTCATCGATGGTCGGCAAGTATGATGGTCTTAATGATGATCCTACACGTCTTTCGTGTATATCTCACAGGTGGTTTTAAAAAACCTCGGGAATTAACTTGGGTTACTGGTGTAGTTTTGGCTGTATTGACTGCATCTTTTGGTGTAACTGGTTATTCCTTACCTTGGGACCAAATTGGTTATTGGGCAGTAAAAATTGTAACAGGCGTACCCGAAGCTATTCCTGTAATAGGATCGTCTTTGGTAGAGTTATTACGCGGAAGTTCTAGTGTGGGGCAATCTACCTTAACTCGTTTTTATAGTTTGCATACTTTTGTATTACCTCTTCTGACTGCTGTATTTATGTTAATGCACTTTTCAATGATACGTAAGCAAGGCATTTCTGGTCCTTTATAGGGAATATGGATCAGAGAGATTAGTAATCACAATCATTTTTTATTTTGGGGAGGGGTTTATTTCATTGCTACAAATATGGATTATTTAAAAGAATAAGACATGTATTTGGATATTTCCCTTCAACTTAACAAAAATTTAATTCTTATTATTCTTTTTTTTTTACATACACGAATAGTTGAAGGGAACTCTCCGAAGAAAAAAAATGGATTATGGGAGTGTGTGACTTGAACTATTGATTGGGCCGCGCAGATATATGATTTTATCTTATCTGCCACATTTGAATTTCGAATTAAATGTGTCTTTTTTCCAACCACCAAGCAAGGCTCTTACAGAGGGTAGGCTGGTTTTACTTGAAGAGAATCTTTTCTATGATCAGACTCTATTATATTCGGTATGAACAGGCTCCGTAAGATCCAGTAAAATAAGTGATGTGATAGAATCTGAATTATATCTTATATATATATATTTCACCAAACTTAATAGTATGACTATGCATTCATTTCCTATGCATTGATTCGATTTCTGAGACTATCGGAGTGAAAAAAGTAGATCTAAAGAAGAACGCAGGTTAGATTATATTAGTAACAAGTAAATCCTTTGTACGTCAAAAGTCCTAAAATATTTTTTTGGACAGGATAACAATTGCAAAGTTTGAGATCACCCAGAAAGCATTATCAACTTTAAAAGCCTACTCGGGTATTGAGCGTTTACTAAAGTTTACTTAAAAACAATTTAATTTTTTTACAATAAATGTAACTTCGGAAAAAGAGAATCGAGTTTCTTTTCTTACATAGAATCTTTATATATGTGTGGATAACACATACCTTTTTTCGATAGATACATTCGAAATTTTTTATTTTTATTAGTGCTCGAGCCGGATGATGAAAAATTATCATATCCGGTTCTTTCGGAGGATGGATCTATAAAAATTCACCTATCCTAATAACAAAAAAACCTGACTTGAATGATCCTGTATTAAGAGCTAAATTGGCTAAGGGAATGGGTCATAATTATTATGGAGAACCTGCATGGCCTAACGATCTTTTATATATTTTTCCAGTAGTAATTCTAGGTACTATTGCCTGTAACGTAGGCTTAGCTGTTCTAGAACCATCAATGATTGGGGAACCCGCGGATCCATTTGCAACTCCTTTGGAAATACTACCTGAATGGTATTTCTTTCCCGTATTTCAAATACTTCGTACAGTGCCCAATAAGTTATTGGGCGTTCTTTTAATGGTTTCGGTACCTACGGGATTATTAACAGTACCCTTTTTGGAGAATGTTAATAAATTCCAAAACCCATTTCGCCGTCCAGTAGCAACAACCATCTTTTTGATTGGTACCGTAGTTGCCCTTTGGTTAGGTATTGGAGCAACATTACCTATTGAGAAATCCCTAACTTTAGGTCTTTTTTAAACCTATTCTAAATTGATTCAATTTTGAAATAAAAAACATACTGTGTGTATTGTGTATCTAGGGAGAATTCATTTTGAAACGACTAATCCCTAGATACATCTATTCTATTTTAGGTCTATTCTGAATATATGGATTTGTTCTAAAGATTTAAATCCCATATTTTTTTCTTTTTACTTTTTTATTAAGAAAAAAAAATATGAAAAAATCCTATGCCAATGTATTTCCAATTTCTGAAAAATGCTTTTCTATTTCTAAAATGTCCAATATATATTTTACATCTTCTACGCGAAAATGTTCAATTTTCAGAAGGTCTTCTTGACTATTATTCAAAAGTTCTAATAATGTATGAATATTGGATCCTTTGAGACAATTATAGATCCTGGGAGGCAGTTCTAATTGGTCAATAAAAATAGATTTGAATGCTATTTCTTTTTTATTTTTCCTTAGTTTAATCTTAGCTAATATATCATGAAAAGTAAAAAGGGGCAAAGTAATTTTGTGTTGATTGTTTTCAAAATTAAAGTTATCTTCTTCTGCATGTAAAAAGGGGATAAATAAATCAATTAAATTACGGGAGGCTTCATAAAGCGCTTCCTTAGGAGTTAAACTCCCATTTGTCCATATTTCGAGAAAGAGTATCTCTTGTTTTTCATTCCCATTCCCATAAGAATGAATACTATGATTTACATTTCGAACAGGCATGAATACAGCATCTATAGGAAAACTTCCGTATTGAAAGTTTTTTAGTGTTTTTATACAATACCCCCGATTCCGATCGATTTGTAATTCAATACACAAATTAATAGGTTCTGTTACATTGGCTATATGTTGTGTATTATCAACCATTTCTACAGAGGCTGGTAAAATGATGTCTTGAGCGGTTACATGTCCAGGACCTTTGAAACAAATGGAAGCGTTCCGAGTTCCATACAGATTACTTCTCAATACAATTTCTTTTAAATTCATTAAAATTTCATGTACTGATTCGTCAATACCTACTATGGTAGAATATTCATGTGGTATTTTATCGAATTTTACACGTGTGATACACGTTCCCTCTATTTCTCCGAGTAAAACTCTTCGCATTGCAATGCCTATTGTATCGGCTTGACCTTTCATAAGTGGAGACAGAATAAAGCGTCCATAATAAAGACGCTTACTGTCTATTCTTGATTCAACACACTTCCATTGTAATGTCCGAGTAGATACTCTTATTTTCTCTCGAACCATAGTAATCTATATTATTTTATTTTGATCAAACCTTTGACTTGTTTATTTCTCTTGAAATCTTTTCAATGTTTATTTTGAGTTTTACACGCGTCTTTTTTTAGGAGACCTACATCCATTATGTGGCATAGGGGTTACATCTCGTATAAAATTTAATAGTATACCGCTTCGACGAATAGCTCTTAATGCCGCATCTCTTCCGAGACCGGGACCTTTTATCATGACTTCTGCTCGTTGCATACCTTGATCCGCGACTGTTCGAATAGCATTTCCTGCTGCGGTTTGAGCGGCAAAAGGTGTCCCTCTTCGTGTCCCCTTGAATCCACAAGTACCGGCGGAGGACCAAGAAATCACCCGACCTCGTACATCGGTAACAGTCACAATAGTATTGTTGAAACTAGCTTGAACATGAATAATTCCCTTTGGTATTTTACGAGTATGCTTACGTGAGCCAATACGTCCATTTTTCCGCGAACCCTTTTTAGGTATAGGTTTTGCCATATTTAATTATTTCATAAAAATAAGTACAAGATATATGGTATGGATATATCCATTTCATGTTAAAAACAGATCCTTTAGTCTTTTCTAACTAGTTTCTAACTAGAATTAATATTCGATTTTTTTATATTAATTGTATTCTATTTCGATTAATATAAAATACAATGAAATAAAATTTTAAATTTGAAATATCAATACTATTTGTTATAAAAATTGGATATTTGATAGAATAATATATAATATAAAATATAAATTTCTATATTAGAATTCTTTTTTTTTTTATAAAGTCTCCGTTTGTGAAAATATTATCCTTGTCTTTGTTTATGTCTTGGATTGGAACAAATTACTATAATTCGCCCCCGTCTTCGAATCAATCGACATTTTTCACAAATTTTACGAACAGAGGCTCTTATTTTCATATTTGTTATTCCTTAATAATAAATCCCTAATTTATTTCTTGGAAGAAAATAAGGTTTCCTTACATTTTTAACTTCTAATTGTGGCTTTCCCCACAAAAATAATGTTGAGATTTAAAAACACCCTAATTAAATTGAATGACTTATACTTTTTTCTTTCCGGATGGTATACCCATAAAAAGTACGTTGAATCTTTTCGGAAATATAGTCTATAATAAAAATAAAAATTGAATTAATTAATTCTAATTAATTTAATTATATAAGGGAACCTGAAACATACCCTGGGAAATGATTCATACGTAAGTTATTCATTCAGTAATTAAATCTTCACGAACGCCCCCCCTTTTTTTATTTTATTTTTTCCAATTCCTGTTAAACCCCTCTCACATTCACTAATATACATAAGGGGTGAAGTTATATTAGAAATTTGCCTTTTCTCTCTCTCTTTTTTTTTTACAAAAATGGATAGAAAAGAAAGTTTTTCAGATAATTCAGATATGTTAGAAAGATTACCATATATAGCATAAAACTTCTCCACCGATTTTTTCTAATCGAGCCTCGCGATCGGTCATTATACCCCTAGAAGTTGAAAGAATTACAATCCCCATGCCTCCTAAAATTCGAGGGATTCTTTGATAATTATAATAGATTCGTAGACCGGGTGTACTGATCCGTTTTAAATTAAAAAAACTTTTATATGATCCTTTTCTATTTCTTCTATACCGTAGAGTTAAAACTAAAAAAGATTTGTCGTTTTGTTTATGTTTTCTCACGTTTTCAATAAAACCCTCTCGTAAAAGTATTTTTACAGTGTTTTCTGTGATGTTAGTAAATGGTATTTGAACCATCCCCTTTTTATTCATGTCAGCATTTCGTATATAGGTTATTATGTCAGCGATGGTGTCCTTACCCATGGTAAACGAAAATAATTGTTGCCCCTTACTTTCTATATAATCAACATGCTCCTTTTTTTTATTTATTTTTTTATGATTTTTTACTTTCTATTTCTATCTATTCTATTATCTATGTATATATATATCTATATATAGATAGATATATTGTATTGTTTAGGTTATTAAGTATTAATCTGAAATATAGAATAATTGCTAATTCTAATACTTATCAAAATTACTCCAAAAGGGATATATGTGCGATAAAATAGATTAATTAATCTATTTCTATTTTTTATTCACAAAATCATGTATCCATATCACGGTTTCGTATTATAATACCTCAGGTGCTAATGAAACTATTTTAGTGAAATTTAACTGTCTCAATTCCCGGGCAATTGCGCAAAAGATTCGAGTTCCTTTTGGATTTCCTTCTTGATCAATGACAACTGCAGCATTATCATCATACTGAATTATTATACCGTTGCTACGTTTGAGTTCTTTACAAGTACGTACAATTACAGCTCTGATCACTTCTGATCTTTCTAAGTTCGTATTTGGTATTGCTTGTTTGATTACAGCAACAACAATGTCACCAATATAAGCATATCGTCGATTACTAGCTCCTACGATTCGAATACACATCAGTTCGCGTGCTCCGCTGTTATCAGCTACATTCAAATGAGTTTGAGGTTGAATCATATCATTTTTTTTGTTATTTCAGTCCAAAGATTGAAGTAAAAATATTCTGTGTTCAAAAAAAGGAATCTACAATTGCATTTTTTTTGTTTTCATACTAAAGACCGCTTTCCTTTGATTCTTATTTTTTATCCTGAAATAATGAATTGAGTTCGTATAGGCATTTTAGATGATGCTATTGAAATAGCCTTTCTTGCTATATTTTCAGGGACCCCGCCCATTTCATAAAGTATTTTCCCAGGTTTAACGACAGCTACCCAATATTCGGGAGATCCTTTTCCCGAACCCATACGTGTTTCAGTAGGTCTTACTGTAATCGGTTTGTCTGGAAATATGCGTACCCATATTTGTCCGCCTCGGCGAACATTTCGTGACATTGCTCGTCGTCCCGCTTCTATTTGTCTAGATGTTATCCAAGCTGGCTCAAGTGCCTGAAGAGCATATTTTCCGAAGCAAATATGATTACCTCGATAGGATATTCCCTTCATTCTTCCTCTATGTTGTTTACGAAATCTGGTTCTTTTGGGGTTATAATAGATGGTTGTTTCTCAATTCCATCTTTATTACAGAACCGTACGTGAGATTTTCACCTCATACGGCTCCTCGCGAATGAAGCAATTCCATATATATATATATCGATTTAATCTAATCGATAAAAAAATTTGCACTAATATTCAAATAATGGAATCGGGGGGGGGTTGAGATTTCATAGAATCTCTTGATCGATTCGAAATTTTTATATCTTGTTTTGATATTTAATTGAATATGTATTCTTATAAACTAAACAATTTTTTTTATCCGTAGAAAAAACTAGAGAATGTTGTTTTCTTATATTATTTGTTATATTATACTTTTGTAATGAATCTTTTTTTTTCTTATTATTATATAGATATAAATATAGAATTGGCAGAAAAAATATAAAAAAATTCAATAAAATCAAAATTATCGCGGGCGAATATTTACTCTTTTATTATAAAATTCAGAGATGTAATGTAGGGCACAACTCCTCAAAACAAAATGGATTGCTTTTTGGTTTCTTTCGCCATCCCACCTAATGAATCATTAAGATTTCTTTTTAAAAAAATCTATTTATTTTTAATAAAATCTTAAGTATTTGGAGGTTTCGTCGTTCCCATCGCTTCGCGATTAATGGTTAGGTCTGAATTCTACAATGGAGCTTCTTTCATGTCTAATAAAAAATATAATAAGATTTTTTTCTAATATTGAGTTGTTTTTTCGTGAATCAATATTCTCAGTTTTTATTGATTCAGAGCTCTTAATTTGTGTATGTTACATATATATATATGTATTGATGCTTTATTACACTATTTTTTTTATGAGATGACCCATAGACCTTTACATATTCGAATTCTATATCATTGATATATTTGTCTCTCTTTCTTTCACCCCTTCATTTATCCGTATAATTTTATTGCTTTACAGCTAATAATAATATTTTTTCTTTTATGCTGCACAATATTTCAGTTGCTCTAATGAAATTATCAATATATATATCTAATATATATATCTTTTTTTCTATTTTTTTTTACTAGTTCTTTATATCTAGATAATCCGAAGCGATGCGTTGGTTATTACTTCTTTTTTTAATTAATTTATTTATATTACTAACCTAAAATCTAATCGGTTTATTTTTTTTTTTTTTTAATAAAATAGGAACCGTTCTAAAAAAAACTAACGAGTCGCACACTAAGCATAGCAATACTATCAACAATATGAAATGATTAATTTCATTTTTTAGTTGATTCAATCTTATAAAATTGATAATTTTTCATTTAATGTCATATATATATGACATTAAAGATAAAGAAAAATAAGTTATTCTTTATTTCGAAAATATCCAAACTTTGATCCCTAAAACCCCATAAATAGTTCGAACTGTATAGCAACAATAATCTATTTTAGCTCGAATGGTTTGTAGAGGAACCCTACCTTCTCTGATCCACTCAACACGTGCAATTTCTTTTCCGTCGATACGTCCTGCGATTTGTACTTGAACTCCTTTTGTACCCGCTTGTTCGGTTAATTGAATAGCTTTTTTAATTGCTTTACGAAATGAAACTCTATTCTTTAATTGTCCAGCTATAAATTCGGCAATAATATTAGGATGTTTATAAGCATTTGCAACTTTTACAATAGTAATGTTTAGTTTTCGATTCACATAATTCACTTTTTTTTGCATATTCATCTGTAATTCTTCTATTTTTTTAGGTTTGCCTTCTATTAATAACTTTGGAAATCCCATATATATTATGACTTGAATCAGATCGATTCTTTTTTGGATCTTTATCTGCCTAATTCCCTCGACACCAGAGGATACTCTTATATTTTTTTGTATATAATTTTTGATACAATCTCTTATTTTTTTATCTTCTTGTATATTCTCGGAATAATTTGTTGATTGTGCAAACCAAATAGAATCATGACTTTGAGTTATACCAAGTCTGAAACCAAGCGGATTTATTTTTTGTCCCATAATTCTCCACTATTATACATAAAATCATACGTCTTATTTGTGTATTGTTCTTTTTCTAAAAGTATATATCTATCTATATAGATAGATATAGATAGATATAACTCATTATAATTAATTGACTCAGTTTATATTCTGACTAGCATTGGTTACTGCAAAATAAAAAAAAAAGTCGAATAAAATAAAGGAGATAGTCAACTAAATAAAGTATAAATTCTAGTATCCTAACCTTTTCTTTATGTACAAATCACATCAATTACTATTTGTACTTTAC
>JAYMYR010000093.1:45000-52500 GCA_037954025.1 Phaseolus coccineus | reverse complement strand
ATGAACTGGACAGTTCCAATAAGATTTCATTCTTGAACAAAAATCCGATAGACTTATTGGAGGGAGGGTCCCATTGGCGTGCATCCAGTAGGAATTGAACCTACGAATTCGCCAATTATGAGTTGGGCGCTTTAACCATTCAGCCATGGATGCTTAGCGGGAATCCTCGTACATGGTGAATAACCAAATTCCAATTGAAGTGAAATCTTTCGGATAAATCAATGCAATTAGGAGGATTCGATGAAAGGACATCAATTCAAATCCTGGATTTTCGAATTGAGAGAGATAATGAGAGAAATCAAGAATTCTCGCTATTTCTTAGATTCATGGACCCAATTTAATTCAGCGGGATTTTTAATTCATATTTTTTTCCATCAAGAGAGTTTTATAAAACTCTGGAACTCCCGAATTTGGAGTATCCTACTTTCACGCAATTCACAGGGTTCAACAAGCAATCGATATTTCACGATCAAGTATGTAGTACTCTTTGTAGTAGCGGTCCTTATATATCGTATTAACAATCGAAAAATGGTCGAAAGAAAAAATCTCTATTTGACAGGGCTTCTTCCTATACCTATGAATTCCATTGGGCCCCAAAATGATACATTGGAAGAATCATCTGATTCTTCCAATATCAATAGGTTGATTGTTCCGCTCCTGTATCTTCCAAAAGGAAAAAAGATCTCTGAGAGCTCTTTCCTGGATCCGAAAGAGAGTACTCGGGTTCTCCCAATAACTAAAAAGTATATCATGCCTGAATCTAACTGGGGTTCGCGGTGGTGGAGGAACTGGATAGGAAAAAAGAGCGATTCTAGTTGTAAGATATCTAATGAAACCATCGCTGGAATTGAGATCTCATTCAAAGAGAAAGATATCAAATATCTGGAGTTCCTTTTTGTATATTATATGGATGATCCGATCCGTAAGGACCATGATTGGGAATTTTTTGATCGTCTTTCTCCGAGAAAGAGGCGAAACATAATCAACTTGAATTCGGGACAGCTATTCGAAATCTTAGTGAAAGACTGGATTTATTATCTCATGTTTGCTTTTCGTGAAAAAATACCAAAGGAAGTGGGGGGTTTCTTCAACCAACAAGGGGCTGGGTCAATTATTCAATCAAATGATATTGAGCATGTTTCCCATCTCTTCTTGAGAAACAAGCGGGCTATTTCTTTGCAAAATTGTGCTCAATTTCATATGTGGCAATTCCGTCAAGATCTCTTCGTTAGTTGGGGCAAGAGTCCGCACGAATCGGATTTTTTTAGGAACATGTCGAGAGAGAATTGGATTTGGTTAGACAATGTGTGGTTGGTAAACAAGGATCGGTTTTTTAGCAAGGTACGGAATGTATCATCAAATATTCAATATGATTCCACGAGATCTAGTTTCATTCAAGTAACGGATTCTAGCCAATTGAAAAGATCTTCTGATCAATCCAAGGATCATTTCGATTCCATTAGGAATGAGGATTCGAAATATCACACATTGATCAATCAAAGAGAGATTCAACAACTAAAAGAAAGATCGATTCTTTGTTGGGATACTTCCTTTCTTCAAACGGAACGAACAGAGATAGAATCAGAGCGATTCCCTAAAATCCTTTCTGTATATTCCTTAATGTCCCGACTATTCATGGAACGTGAGAAGCAGATGAATAATCATCTGCTTCCGGAAGAAATCGAAGAATTTCTTGGGAATCCTGCAAGAGCCACTTGTTCTTTTTTCTCTGACAGATGGTCAGAACTTCATCTGGGTTCGAATCCTACTGAGAGGTCTACTAGAGATCAGAAATTGTTGAAGAAAGAACAAGATGTTTCTTTTGTTCTTTCCAGGCGATCGGAAAATAAAGAAATAGTTAATTTATTCAAGATAATTATGTACTTACAAAATACCGTCTCAATTCATCCTATTTCATCATATCCGGGATGTGATATGGTTCCGAAGGATGAACTGGACAGTTCCAATAAGATTTCATTCTTGAACAAAAATCCATTTTGGGGTTTATTTCATCTATTCCATGACCGGAACAGGGGGAGATACACATTATACCACGATTTTGAATCAGAAGAGATATTTCAAGAAATGGCAGATCTATTCACTCTATCAATAACCGAGCCGGATCTGGTGTATCATAAGGGATTTGCTTTTTCTATTGATTCCTCCGGATTGGATCAAAAACATTTCTTGAATGAGTTATTCAACTCCAGGGATGAATCGAAAAATCACTCTTTATTGGTTCTACCTCCTCTTTTTTATGAAGAGAATGAATCTTTTTATCGAAGGATAATAAAAAAATGGGTCCAGACCTCTTGCGGGAATAATTTGAAAGATCCAAAACCCAAAATAGTGGTATTTGCTAGCAACAACATAATGGAGGAGGCAGTCAATCAATATGGATTGATCCGAAATCTGATTCAAATCCAATATAGCACCCATGGTTACATAAGAAATGTATTGAATCGATTCTTTTTAATGAATCGATTCAATCGCAACTTCGAATATGGAATTCAAAAGTATCAAATAGGAAATGATACTCAGAATCATAGAACTATAATCAACCAACATTTATCAATTTTGAAAAAGAGTCAGAAGGAATGGTTCGATCCTCTTATTTTGATTTATCGAACGGAGAGATCCGTGAATCGGGATACTAATGCATATAGATACAAATGGTCCAATGGGAGCAAGAATTTCCAGGAACATTTGGACTATTTCATTTCTGAGCAGAATAGCCGTTTTCAAGTAGTGTTCGATCGATTACATATTAATCAATATTCGATTGATTGGTCTGAGGTTATCGACAAAAAAGATTTGTCTAAGTCGCTTTGTTTCTTTTTGTCCAAGTTTCTTCTTTTTTTGTCCAAGTTTCTTCTCTTTTTGTCTAACTCACTTCCTTCTTTTTTCTTTGTGAGTTTCGGGGGTATCCCCATTCATAGGTCCGAGATCCACATCTATGAATTGAAAGGTCCGAATGATCCACTCTGTAATCAGTTATTAGAATCAATAGGTCTTCAAATCTTTCATTTGAAAAAATGGAAACCCTTCTTATTGGATGACCAAGATACTTCCCAAAAATCGAAATTCTTGATCAATGGAGGAACAATATCACCATTTTTGTTCAATAAGATACCAAAGTGGATGATTGACTCATTCCATACTAGAAAGAATCGCAGGAAATCTTTTGATAACACAGATTCCTATTTCTCAATGATATCCCACGATCCAGACAATTGGCTGAATCCCGTGAAACCATTTCATAGAAGTTCATTGATATACTCTTTTTGTAAAGCAAATCGACTTCGATTCTTGAATAATCAATATCACTTTTGCTTCTATTGTAACAAAAGATTCCCTTTTTATGTGGAAAAGGCCTATATCAATAATTATGATTTTACGTATGGACAATTCCTCAATATCTTGTTCATTCGCAACAAAAGATTTTCTTTTTGCGATGGTAAAAAAAAACATGCTTTTTTGGAGAGAGATAGTATTTCACCAATCGAGTCACAGGTATCTAACATATTGATACCTAACGATTTTCCGCAAAGTAGCGACGAAGGGTATAACTTGTACAAATCTTTCCATTTTCCAATTCGATACGATCCATTCGTTCGTGGAGCTAGTTACTCGATCGCAGACATTTCTGGAACACCTCTAACAGAGGGACAAATAGTCCATTTTGAAAAAACTTATTGTCAACCTCTTTCAGATATGAATATACCTGATTCAGAAGGGAAGAACTTGCATCAGTATCTCAATTTCAATTCAAACATGGGTTTGATTCACACTCCATGTTCTGAGAAATATTTACCATCCGAAAAAAGGAAAAAACGGAGTTCTTGTCTAAAAAAATGCCTTGAGAAAGGGCAGATGTATAGAACCTTTCAACAAGATAGTGCTTTTTCAACTCTCTCAAAATGGAATCTATTCCAAACATATATACCATGGTTCCTTACCTCGACAGGGTACAAATATCTAAATTTCATATTTTTAGATACTTTTTCAGACCTATTGCCAATACTAAGTAGCAGCCAAAAATTTGTATCCATTTTTCATGATATTATGCATGGGTCAGATATATTATGGCGAATTCGTCAGATTCCATTGTGGAAGACACAATGGAATCTGATAAGTGAGATATGGAATCTGATAACTGAGATTCCGAGTAATTGTTTACATAATCTTCTTCTGTCCGAAGAAATTATTCATCGAAATAAAAATAATGAGTTACTATTGATATCGACACATCTGAGATCGCTAAATGTTCAGGAGTTCCTCTATTCAATCCTTTTCCTTCTCCTTGTTGCTGGATATCTCGTTCGTACACATCTTCTCTTTGTTTCTCGAGTCTATAGTGAGTTACAGACAGAGTTCGAAAAGGTCAAATCTTTGATGATTCCATCATACATGATTGAGTTGCGAAAACTTCTGGATAGGTATCCTACATCTGAAATGAATTCTTTCTGGTTAAAGAATCTCTTTCTAGTTGCTCTGGAACAATTAGGAGATTCTCTAGAAGAAATACGGAGTTTTGCTTTTGGTGGCAACATGCTATGGGGTGGTGGTCCCGCTTATGGGGTCAAATCAATACGTTCTAAGAAGAAATATTTGAATCTCATCGATCTCATAAGTATTATACCAAATCCCATCAATCGAATCGCTTTTTCGAGAAATACGAGACATGTAAGTCATACAAGTAAAGCAATCTATTCCTCGATAAGAAAAATAAAAAACGTGAATGGTGATTGGATTGATGATAAAATAGAATCCTGGGTCTCGAACAGTGATTCGATTGATGATAAAGAAAGAGAATTCTTGGTTCAGTTTTCTACCTTAACGACAGAAAAAAGGATTGATCAAATTCTATTGAGTCTGACTCATAGTGATCATTTATCAAAGAATAACTCTGGTTATCAAATGATTGAACAACCGGGAGCAATTTACTTACGATACTTAGTTGACATTCATAAAAAGTATCTAATGATTTATAAGTTCAATACATCCTGTTTAGCAGAAAGACGGATATTCCTTGCTAATTCTCAGACAATTACTTATTCACAAACCCTGTGGGGGGCTAATAGTTTTCATTTCCCATCTCATGGAAAACCCTTTTCGCTCCGCTTAGCCCTACCCCCCCCTAGTAGGGGTATTTTAGTGATAGGTTCTATAGGAACTGGACGATCCTATTTGGTCAAATACCTATCGACAAACTCCTATGTTCCTTTCATTACAGTATTTCTGAACAAGTTCCTGGATAACAAGCCTAAGGGTTTTCTTATTGATGATAGTGACGATAGTGACGATATTGATCATAGTGACGATATTGACCGTGACCTTGATATGGAGCTGGAGCTTCTAACTATCATGAATACGCTAACTATGGGTATGATGCCAGAAATAGACCGATTTTATATCACCTTTCAATTCGAATTAGCAAAAGCAATGTCTCCTTGCATAATATGGATTCCAAACATTCATGATCTGGATGTGAATGAGTCAAATTACTTATCCCTCGGTCTTTTAGTGAACTATCTCTCCAGGGATTGTGAAAGATGTTCCACTAGAAATATTCTTGTTATTGCTTCGACTCATATTCCCAAAAAAGTAGATCCAGCTCTAATAGCTCCGAATAAATTAAATACATGCATTAAGATACGAAGGCTTCTTATTCCACAACAACGAAAACACTTTTTCACTCTTTCATATACTAGGGGATTTCACTTGGAAAAGAAAATGTCCCATACTAATGGATTCGGGTCCACAACGATGGGTTCAAATGTACGAGATCTTGTAGCACTTACCAATGAGGCCCTATCGATTAGTATTATACAAAAAAAATCCATCATAGACACTAATATAATTAGATCTGTTCTTCATAGACAAACTTGGGATTTCCGATCTCAGGTAAGATCCGTTCAGGATCATGGGATCCTTTTCTATCAAATAGGAAGGGCTGTTTCACAAAATGTACTTCTAAGTAATTGCTCCATAGATCCTATATCTATCTATATGAAGAAGAAATCATGTAACGGGGGGGATTCTTATTTGTACAAATGGTACTTCGAACTTGGAACGAGTATGAAGAAATTAACGATACTTCTTTATCTTTTGAGTTGTTCTGCCGGATCGGTCGCTCAAGACCTTTGGTCTCTACCCGGACCTGATGAAAAAAATGGGATCGCGTCTTATGGACTCGTTGAGAATAATTCTGATCTAGTTCATGGCCTATTAGAAGTAGAAGGCGCTCTGGTGGGATCCTCACGGACAGAAAAAGATTGCAGTCAGTTTGATAATGATCGAGTGACATTGCTTCTTCGGTCCGAACCAAGGAATCCCTTAAATATGATTCAAAATGGATCTTATTCTATCGTTGATCAGAGATTTGAAAAATATGAATCGGAGTTTGAAGAAGGGGGGGGAGTCCTCGACCCGCAACAGATAGATGAGGATTTTTTCAATCACATCGTTTGGGCTCCTAGAATATGGCGCCCTTGGGGCTTTCTATTTGATTGTATCGAAAGGCCCAATGAATTGGCATTTCCCTATTGGGCCAGGTCATTTCGGGACAAGCGGATCATTTATGATGAAGAGGATGAGCTTCAAGAGAATGATTCAGAGTTCTTGCAGGGTGGAACCATGCAGTACCAGACACGACATAGATCTTCCAAAGAACAAGGCTTTTTTCGAATAAGCCAATTCATTTGGGACCCCGCGGATCCACTCTTTTTCCTATTCAAAGATCAGCCTTTTGTCTCTGTGTTTTCACATCGACAATTCTTTACAGATGAAGAGATGTCAAGGGGACTTCTTACTTCCCAAGCAGATCTTCCTACATCTATATATAAACACTGGTTTATCAAGAATACGCAAGAAAAGCATTTTGAATTGTTGATTCATTGCCAGAGATGGCTTAGAATCAATAGTTCATTATCTAATGGATTTTTCCGTTCTAATACTCTATCTGAGAGTTATCAATATTTATCAAATCTGTTCCTATCTAACGAAACGCTATTGGATCAAATGACAAAGACATTGTTGAGAAAAAGATGGCTTTTCTCAGATGAGATGGTTGTTGCTATCTGCTCCAATAACGAATCATCGGTTTAACTGAATAACTAAAAAAAAAATAGATAGACTTTTCTTTCTCTTCGTCTCAGGTCGATGGATCTTCTCAATTGAGAAGATCCCCTATATCGATAATACACATTCCAGTTGACCGAGCCTAATTCTAATTGTTTTGTTCCGAAGCAAAGAGATCCACGGGGCGGTTTGTCCTATTCAGATATTCACAACCAAGAAGTATTGAATTCTCTTTCTTTTCGGATAGGCCCTGAAAGGAGAACGAAGGTTGGAATGCCAACAGGCGTCTATTATTGAATTAACCCGACTCGAAAGTACACTATCCATTTTGGGAACGTCCGGTGCCAAAGTCATTGAATGGGTAAGTCGCCAATCCCTAAAATGGATTATGTAATGTACTTTATCCGCTGGGTTACG
>JAYMYR010000093.1:12500-27500 GCA_037954025.1 Phaseolus coccineus | reverse complement strand
GAAAAAAGAAACGACATTTCGAAAAAAGCGGAGGAAAAAAAAAAAGAAAATGAGGCAAGAAAACGTATAGAAATAGCAGAAGCCTGGGATAGCATTATATTTGCTCAAGTAATAAGGGGTATTTTATTAATAACTCAATCGATTCTTAGAAAATATATTATATTACCGTCATTGATAATAATTAAAAATATTTTTCGTATACTATTTTTTCAATTTCCCGAATGGTCGGAAGATTTTAGGGATTGGAAGAGAGAAATATATATTAAATGTACATATAATGGGGTTCAATTATCCGAAAAAGAATTTCCCCAAAAATGGCTAACAGATGGTATTCAGATAAAGATATTATTTCCTTTTCGTCTAAAACCTTGGCACAAATCTAAGCTACGAACTAAATCTAAGCTACGATCTAATGAAAAGAAAAAAGATCCAATGAAAAAAAAAAAGAACTTTTGTTTTTTAACTGTTTGGGGAATGGAAGTGGAATTGCCCTTTTCTGGTTTTGGTCGAAATAGATTTACATTTTTTGCTCCCATTTTTAAAGAACTCGAAAAAAAAAAGAAACAATTTTTCAAAATTATATTTATTAAATTAAAATTAAAAAAAAAAATAGATGAATTGATCGCAAGCAAAAAAAATTCAACTATCAGTACGAATAGTCCAATGATTTCCGAATCAACCGTTCCAATTCAATCGAGAAATTTGGCAAATGGTTCTTTGACAAAAAAAAAAATAAAGGATCTGAATGCTAAAAGACAAGCAGTTAAAAAAAAAATAGAAAAAATGCAAAAAGAAGAAAAGAAAAGAGGATTCGTAATTTCAGAGACAACTATTCATTCGAAGAAAACAAGTTATGATAGTAAAAAGATAGAATTAGAAAAAAAAAAATTACAGGTATTACCAAAAAGAAAAATAAATGTTAGATTAACTCGTAAATCACATTCTTTTTTTAAATTTTTCATGAAAAAGATATACATCGATATCTTTCTATATATCATTTGTATCCCGAGGATCAATATACAACTTTTTATTGAATCAACAAAAAAAAATTTAAATAAATCCATTTACAATAATGAAATAAATGCAGAAAGAATTTATAAAACAAATCAAAGTATAATTAGGTTTATTTCCATTTTACATAAATATTTTAATGTTAGGAATATGAATACACAAAATTCTTGTGACATCTCCTTTTTGTCACAAGCATTTGTCTTTTTTAAATTATTACAAACTCGAATTATTAACATTAACATATATAAGTTAAGATCTGTTTTTCAAGATCATGGAAATTTTTTGTTTCTTAAAAATGAAATAAAAGATTCTTTTTTTGGAGTACAAGGAATATTTCATCCTAAATTAAAAAAGACTAATCCTCAAAATTCTGTGATAAATCAATGGACAAATTGGTTAAAGGATCATTATTATCAATATGACTTATCTAAAAGTAGATGGTCCAGATTAGTACCACAAAAATGGAGAAATAGAATCACGGAATGTCATGTAGCTCAAAATAAAGATTTAACTGAATGGGATTCATATGAAAAAAGCCAATTAATTCTTTACAAAGAACAAGAAGTAGACGCATTAAAAAAAAAAATTAGAAAACAATATAGATATGATCTTTTATCCTATAATTTTATCAATTATGCAGATAAGAAAGACTCTTATATTTATGGATATAAATCCCTATTTCAAGCAAATAAAAATCAAGTGATTTCTTCAAATTACAACCCATATAAAAGGGAATTTTTTGATATCATAGGTAATATCTTTATTAAGAATTATATAGCGAAAGATGCTATTATAGATATGGAAAAAAATCTTGATAGAAAGTATTTCGATTGGATGGGAATCAATATAGAAATACTAAATAGTTCCCTATCGAATTTGGAATGTTGGTTCTTTTCAAAAATTGTAATATTTTATAATGCATATAGGAGTAACTCGCAGGTTATACCAATAAAATTACTTTTTTTAGATTCTACTGTAAATAAAAATTTTAGTGAAAATCAAAATAACATTACTAGAAAGAAAAAAATAATAGATATTTTTAGACCATCGAAAAAAAAAAAATCTCTTGAATTGGAGTTAGAAACTCGAAATCGAACAAAAGCAGAATACCCCGATAGACAAAATCTTGAATTATCTCTCTCAAACCAAGAAAAAGATATTGAAAAATATTATTATGTAGGATCGGGCGGTGAAAAGAATGATAAGTTTAGAAAGAAAAAAAAAGACAAGAACAAGATGGAGGCAGAACTTAATTTCTTACTCAGAAATTTTTTTATTTTACATGTGAACTGGAAGAATTTATTAGGTCAAAGAATATTTAACAATGTCAAAGTATATTGTCTACTTATTCGATTGAAAAAGTTAAGAGAAATTACTCTAGCTTCTATTCACAGAGGAGAACTAGGTATAGATATTATGATGATTCAAAATCAGAATAATTTCACTGCCCACGGTTTAAAGAAAAAATTTAAGAAAAAAGAAATATTTGTTATTGAACCAGTTCGCCTGTCTAGAAAAAACAATAAACAGTTTTTTATGTATCAAACCGTGGGTCTTTCATTAATTCATAAGAATAAACACAAAATTTATCAAAAATACCCAGAAAATTTTAAATTTAATGTTAATAATCAAAATTTTGATAAATACATTACAAGAACAAGAGATCAAAAGATAACAGAAAAAAAAGATGATTATGATTTACTTGTTCCTGAAAACATTTTATCTGCTAGACGTCGTAGAGAATTGAGAATTCTAATTTGTTTAAATCCAAATAATATAAATAATATGCATAGAACCATAATATTTTCTAATGAAAATAAAGTTAAAAATTGTTTTCAAGTTTTGACTAAAAAAAGAAAAGATTTTGAGAAAGATAAAAAAAAATTAATGAATTTCCAAATTTTTCTTTGGCCAAATTATAGATTAGAAGATTTAGCTTGTATAAATCGCTATTGGTTTAATACCCATAATGGAAGCCGTTTCAGTATAATAAGGATACATATGTATCCGTGATTGAAAATTCGTTAATCGAAATTTGTCTTCGATTTACCATATATTTGGTAAATCGAAGACAAATTGATATATACATAACAAGATTAATACAGACATTCCTTATAGTATTGATACGAATTCAATGATGTATCTGTTATAAAACAAAAATAATTAAAAAAATCCTCTTTTTTTTTTAAGTATACAATTTTTTATGATGAATCTAAACAAAGAGTCTCTTTTATATCTCTATCTATTTAAGTTGAATTGATTAAATTTAATTCCATTGTAAAAAAAATTAGAAATTCTTAAGGAAATTAGGATTTCTATAAAAAAATTAAAAATTAGTATCATTACTATTACTGATCAATAAAAATATCTATAAAAAGCCAGGAGAAGAGAAAAACTTTCATTTTTTTATGGTAAAAAATGCATTTATACCTGTTATTTCACAAGAAAAAAAAGAAGAAAACCCGGGATCTGTTGAATTTCAAGTATTCAAATTTACGACTAGAATACGAAGACTTACTTCACATTTTGAATTGCACAGAAAAGACTATTTATCGCAAAGGGGTTTACGTAAAATTCTGGGAAAACGTCAAAGATTACTGTCTTATTTGTCAAAGAAAGATGGAATACGGTATAAAAAATTAATAAATCTGTTTGATATTCGGGAGTCACAAATTCGTTAGTTAATTAAATTGAAGAGTAATTCTCAATTATTCGATTTATTAGATCTTGAATTTTGATGAACTTTTTTTTAGCGATTCATAGAAGAATAAATCGAGGAAAAACCTATGAATATCTCAACTACAAGAAAGGACTTCATGATAGTCAATATGGGCCCTCATCACCCATCAATGCATGGTGTTCTTAGACTTATTGTTACTCTAGATGGTGAGGATGTTATTGACTGTGAACCAATATTGGGTTATTTACACAGAGGAATGGAAAAAATAGCGGAAAACCGAACAATTATACAATATCTGCCCTATGTAACACGTTGGGATTATTTAGCTACTATGTTCACAGAAGCAATAACTGTAAATGGACCAGAGCAGTTGGGAAATATTCAAGTACCTAAAAGAGCTAGCTATATCCGAGTAATTATGTTGGAGTTGAGTCGTATAGCTTCTCACCTACTATGGTTAGGACCTTTTATGGCAGATATTGGTGCGCAAACCCCCTTCTTCTATATTTTCAGAGAAAGAGAATTAATATATGATTTATTCGAAGCTGCGACGGGTATGAGAATGATGCATAATTTTTTTCGTATCGGGGGGGTTGCGACTGATCTACCTTATGGTTGGGTAGATAAATGTTATGATTTCTGCGATTATTTTTTAACAAGGATTGTTGAATATCAAAAACTGATTACGCGAAATCCTATTTTTTTAGAACGGGTTGAGGGGGTAGGTGTAGTTGATGGAAAGCAAGTAATAAATTGGGGTTTATCAGGACCGATGCTTCGGGCTTCCGGAATACAATGGGATTTACGTAAAGTTGATAATTATGAATGTTACGAAGAATTTGATTGGGAAGTTCAATGGCAAAAAGAAGGAGATTCTTTAGCTCGTTATTTAGTTCGAATTGGTGAAATGCTGGAATCCATTAAAATAATTCAACAGGCTTTGGAAGGAATTCCCGGCGGGCCATATGAAAATTTAGAAATCCGCTGCTTTGATAGAGAAAAAGAGCCAGAATGGAATGATTTTGAGTATCGATTTTTTAGTAAAAAACCGTCCCCTACTTTTGAATTGCCAAAACAAGAACTTTATGTAAGAATTGAGGCCCCCAAGGGAGAATTAGGAATTTTTCTAATAGGGGATAAAAATGGTTTTCCTTGGAGATGGAAAATTCGTCCACCGGGTTTTATCAATTTGCAAATTCTTCCTCAATTAGTTAAAAGAATGAAATTGGCCGATATTATGACAATACTAGGTAGCATAGATATTATTATGGGAGAAGTTGATCGTTGAAATGGTAATTGATATAACAGAAATACAAGATATTCATTTTTTTTTCAGATTGGAATCTTTTAAAGAGATATATGCAATTTTATGGATATTTGCTCCTATTTTTATTCTTGTATTAGGAATTACAATAAGTGTACTAGCTATTGTATGGTTAGAAAGAGAAATATCCGCAGGGATACAACAACGTATTGGACCTGAATACACAGGTCCTTTTGGAGTTCTTCAAGCTCTAGCAGACGGAACAAAATTACTTTTCAAAGAGAACCTTATTCCATCTAGAGGGGATATTCGTTTATTCAGTATAGGACCATCCCTATCAGTTATATCCATTATTATAAGCTATTCAGTAATTCCTTTTGGCTATAACTTTGTTTTATCTGATCTGAATATTGGTGTTTTTTTATGGATTGCTATTTCGAGTATTGCTCCCATTGGACTTCTTATGTCAGGATATGGGTCAAATAATAAATATTCCTTTTTGGGTGGTCTACGAGCGGCGGCTCAATCGATTAGTTATGAAATACCATTAACTCTATGTGTGTTATCGATATCTCTACGTGCGATTCGTTGAGACAGAAATTTTTTGATACTATTTGCTATACCCCTCCTCTTTCTTCATAGTACTTTGTAGTAAACGAGGATAAAAAATTGAATAGATATATATATCTATTCAAATTCAAGTTTTTATTTTTCGCATTTAGGATTGAAGAATTTAATCAGATAGTTATATGAGTGCAATAAAACAGCTTCTATTAAATATTATTTATGAATATAATTTATATAATACTATACTACTTATAGTTAATAGAAAGTATAATTATTTAAAATTGCCGTAAAAATATTGAGTCTCATTTTCTATGTATAAGAATTAAGCAGAAAAAAAATGAATTAAATTATAGGTAGAAGTGGATGTTTCTCCCAAGGTGAGTTGATTAGTCATCCTGTCTTGAAGCGGGCGCAAAAGACCAACCCTTTTTTTATTTATTTTTTATTTTTCAATATCATTTGTATGAATTAGCATACATATATTAACATAAGGGATTAATAACAAAAAATGAATGGATGGTTAGAAACACCAAGATACACAAAGGATTACGTATATTTTTAAAAAATATCCAAAAGAACATTTATGTATAATAGAAAAAGAATACTAATTGGGGCTTTACGTTAGTAGAAAAAATAAGGCAGTACTCCCCAGAATTCCGATCCAGAGTATACTTCCATCCACTGATTAAATAAATAACTATCAGGAACGAAATAATCCTTTAATTTTTTTACGCCTCCCCCCTTTTTTTTACTTACACAAAAAAGAATAGGATAAGAACAAAAAAAAGTGATCCCCTTTTTCGTTTGTGCCTTATATGTATTTTTATGGAAATAGAATTCATGTCATAATTTAGAAAACGAACATGTAATTCTTTTTCGTAATTGAAAATTACGAGGATATTGAAAATAATGAGGATAATTATAAAAGAGTATTTTATATAAGAATTAAGTTATTACTCAACAAATTTAAATTTGGATTTTTTAAAGGATGAGATCAATTCAGAAGTACCTTTTGTATTTTTTATTTATTAAAATAAAATGTATTTTTCTTTCTTAAACGTATTTATTTTAATTTTAAAATTTTTTTATTAGAACAGACAGAATTCAATTGGTCCAATTCAGAACCGTCCGATAAAATAGAATCTTATCTATCTTAGGGATATATAAAGGGATAAATAATCGGCCCCGTTCTTAGATTTTTTGAAGACTTTAAAGGAGCCGTATGAGATGAAAATCTCACGTACGGTTCTGTAATAGAGATGCTAACAGTAATGTTATCACCGACTAGAATTATCTAACAGTTTAAGTACAGTTGATATAGTTGATGCTCAATCAAAATACGGTTTTTGGGGTTGGAATTTATGGCGTCAACCTATGGGTTTCATCGTTTTTCTAATTTCTTACCTAGCAGAATGTGAAAGATTACCTTTTGATTTACCGGAAGCGGAAGAAGAATTAGTAGCAGGTTATCAAACCGAATATTCGGGTATCAAATTTGGTTTATTTTACGTTGCTTCCTACTTAAACCTATTAATTTCTTCCTTGTTTGTAACAGTTCTTTACTTGGGTGGTTCTAATATCTCTATTCCGTACATATTTGTTTCTGAGTTTTTTGAAATAAATAACACATATGGGGTTTTTGTAACGATAATTGGTATCTTTATTACATTAGCGAAAACTTATTTATTCTTATTCATTTCTATAACAACAAGATGGACTTTGCCTAGGCTAAGAATAGATCAATTATTAAATCTTGGGTGGAAGTTTCTTTTACCTATTTCTCTTGGGAATCTATTATTAACAACTTCGTCTCAACTGTTTTCACTATAAAAAAATGTGGACCTGCAATATTCATAACTTGTATGAAACAAGAGAAAGAAAAAAAGATTCAGATATATTCAAGATATGTTCCTTATGGTAACTGGATTCATAAATTATGGTCAACAAATAGTCCGAGCTGCCAGGTACATAGGTCAAGGTTTCATGATTACACTATCTCATGCAAATCGGTTACCTGTAACTATTCAATATCCTTATGAAAAAATAATCTCATCAGAACGTTTCCGTGGTCGAATCCATTTTGAATTTGATAAATGCATTGCTTGTGAAGTATGTGTTCGTGTATGTCCCATAGATCTACCTGTTGTTGATTGGAAACTAGAAACAGATATTCGGAAGAAACGGTTGCTTAATTACAGTATTGATTTCGGAATCTGTATTTTTTGTGGTAACTGTATTGAGTTTTGTCCGACAAATTGCTTATCAATGACTGAAGAATATGAACTTTCGACATATGATCGCCACGAATTGAATTATAATCAAATTGCTTTGGGCCGTTTACCAGTGTCAGTAATTGATGATTATACAATTCGAACAATTCAAATAAAATAAAATTATTTTAAATAATTAAATAATATTATTCTAAAAACGAAAATCTCATCGAATATAAATAAAAAATATATATATCGTATACTTTGAAAATACTCTTTTACATAAAAAAAAAAGAATGAAATGACATTGATCCTATAACAACTGTACCTATAGCAATTCACATTTCTTATCTTAGGATTTGGTGGATTTCAATGCGGAGATAATTTTAGTATTTAATAGATCAGTTTTTTTCCTGGTTATATCACTAAGGTCATGAAATTTCAAATTATTTATCTCTTATTTGATATATAATGGATTTGCCCGAACCGCTACATGATTTTCTTTTAGTCCTTTTTGGATTGGGTCTTATATTAGGAAGTCTAGGAGTAGTATTATTTACGAATCCCATTTTTTCTGCTTTTTCGTTGGGATTAGTTCTTGTTTGTATATCTTTATTCTATATTTTATCAAATTCACATTTTGTAGCCGCATCACAGTTACTTATTTACGTGGGCGCTATAAATGTTTTAATAATATTTGCTGTGATGTTTATGAATGGTTCGGAATATTACCAAGATTTTCGTCTTTGGACTGTTGGGGATGGGATTACTTTGATGGTTTGTACAAGTCTTTTTGTTTCACTACTAACTACTATTCTAGATACATCATGGCATGGAATTATTTGGACTACAAGACCAAATCAGATTATTGAGCAAGATTTGATAAGTACTAGTCAACAAATTGGAATTCATTTATCAACAGATTTTTTTCTTCCATTTGAACTAATTTCAATAATTCTTTTAGTTGCTTTGATAGGTGCAATTGTCGTGGCTCGCCAATAAGACATTTTTAGAACTAATAATAAAACTAAAAAATTAATTTTGTTAGATTTTCTCACATTTATTTTTGTTGAATTCTATGTAAACGTAAAATAGTATTTATGTAGAAAATCTTTTTTTTTATTGCCAATACATTATTTTGTTATAGACTTATTATATTCTTTAGTCAATCAAATCCGTTGAATTCTTGTTCATATAGAAATGAATGAAAATTGATAAGGAGTTGGTCAATGATATTCGAGCATGCACTTGTTTTGAGTGCCTATTTATTTTCTATAGGTATCTATGGGTTGATCACGAGCCGAAATATGGTTAGGGCCCTTATGTGTCTTGAACTTATACTGAATGCAGTTAATATAAATCTCGTAACCTTTTCTGATTTTTTTGATAGTCGACAATTAAAAGGAAATATTTTTTCAATTTTTGTTATAGCTGTTGCAGCCGCTGAAGCAGCTATCGGACTGGCTATTGTTTCTTCAATTTATCGTAATAGAAAATCAACCCGTATCAATCAATCGAATTTGTTGAATAAATAGTATTATTCATAAAAAAGAAAAAAAGTCGAATCTAGAATAGTGTGTATTATTAATCCATTCAACTAATCCATTCAACTGAGCATATATGATATAAAATTTATGATCATGGTTGCGAAAACAAAGATAAGAAATCAAAGTATCTTGGTTCTATTTTATTATTTATTATTAATAATTAATCTATAAGTCAATTTTGATTAGCAAAATTATGACAAATCATTGATTCATCTGGTATCGAATATATAATATATAATTCATTTGCGAATTTACTAGATTGAAAATGTTGAATTTTTTATGTTCAAGGAGTACGATCCAATGTCACATTCAGTAAAGATTTATGATACATGTATAGGATGTACTCAATGTGTCCGAGCCTGCCCCACAGATGTATTAGAAATGATACCCTGGGACGGATGTAAAGCTAAACAAATTGCTTCTGCTCCAAGAACAGAGGACTGTGTTGGTTGTAAGAGGTGTGAATCCGCCTGTCCGACGGATTTCTTAAGTGTTAGAGTTTATTTATGGCATGAAACAACTCGAAGCATGGGTCTAGCTTATTGATACGTTTCAAAAAGAACCACACACAAGTACGTTTTTTACTGGCAAAAACCCGTGCGCAAAATAAAAAGCAAATTTATTTAGAGCACGGGTTTTTCTAGTCTAAGTATATCTTATTTTTATTACGAATTCTTTTCCTTGGTTAACAACAGTTGTAGTTTTGCCAATAGTCGGGGGTTCCTTAATTTTATTATTTCCCCATAAAGGAAATAAGGTAATTAAATGGTATACTATTTGTATATGTTTAATGGATCTCCTTCTGACAGCCTACGTATTTTGTTATCATTTCGAATTGGATGATCCACTAATTCAATTGACAGAAAATTATAAATGGATCAATTTTTTTGACTTTTACTGGAGATTCGGAATAGATGGACTCTCTCTAGGACCCATTTTATTGACGGGATTTATTACTACTTTAGCTACGTTAGCGGCTCAACCGGTTACTAGAGAATCCCAATTATTCTATTTCCTAATGTTAGCAATGTATAGTGGTCAAATAGGAACATTTTCTTCTCGAGACATTTTACTTTTTTTCATCATGTGGGAATTCGAATTAATTCCCGTTTATCTACTTTTATCTATGTGGGGTGGAAAAAAACGTTTGTATTCAGCTACAAAGTTTATTTTATACACTGCGGGAAGTTCCGTTTTTTTATTACTGGGAATTATGGGTATGAGTTTATATAGTTCTACTGAACCAACATTAAATTTTGAATTATTAACTAATCAATCATATCCGCTGGCACTGGAAATAATATTCTATATGGGATTTCTTATTGCTTTTGCTGTCAAATCACCAATTATACCCTTACATACATGGTTACCAGACACCCACGGAGAAGCACATTATAGCACTTGTATGCTTTTAGCCGGAATATTATTAAAAATGGGAGCATATGGGTTGGTTCGAATTAATATGGAATTATTATCTCGCGCGCATTCTTTATTTTGTCCCTGGTTAATGCTATTAGGTTCAATTCAAATAATCTATGCCGCTTCAACATCTCTTGGTCAACGTAATTTAAAAAAAAGAATAGCTTATTCTTCAGTATCTCATATGGGTTTCTTAATTTTAGGAATTGGTTCTATAAGCGATACAGGTCTCAATGGGGCTATTTTACAAATAATATCTCATGGATTTATTGGCGCTGCACTTTTTTTCTTGGCGGGAACTAGTTATGATAGACTACGTCTTCTTTATCTCGACGAAATGGGTGGAATGGCTATCCCAATGCCAAAAATATTCACGGTTTTCACTCTCTTATCGATGGCTTCTCTTGCATTGCCGGGCATGAGCGGTTTTATTGCAGAATTGATAGTCTTATTGGGAATAATTACCAGTCAAAAATATCTTTTAATTACAAAAATACTAATAACTTTTGTAACAGCAATTGGAATGATATTAACTCCTATTTATTCATTATCTATCTTACGTCAAATGTTCTATGGATACAAGCTTTTTAATACACCAAATTCGTATTTTTTTGATTCGGGGCCGCGAGAATTATTTATTTCAATTTCTATCCTTATACCCATAATAAGTATTGGCATTTATCCCGATTTTATTTTTTCATTTTCGGCTGACAAGGTTGAAGCTATACTATCGAATTTTTTATAAATCGTTTTCACGAATAAATGAAAAAATAAAAAATAGAAAGAAATCCTATGTACAATACAAGAAACTATATTTCTTTTGCATTCTAATTATATTAATTACATAAAAATGAATTTTAATTATAATTGAATTTGTTTGTTGTTTGTGAGAACCCCTTGAATCACTACTAGATTCTTTGATTTAAAGGGTTCTCGATCATTTTCTTAAAAGTTTTTTTTTATTATATATATATATATGTTTTCGATATTGATATTTGTGAAGTTGTTTACCCACTTTAATTCAATTAGGTCTAAATGAACCATAACTATGTAATCCTATTCCTAAAAGATTTATCCCTAAATAACATACCCAAATTATAAGAAAGCCCATAGAAGCTATTATTGAAGAATTTATATCTTCCAATTTATTTTTTCGAGTATGTAAATAAATTGCAAATATAGTCCAAGTAATAAAAGCCCAAGTTTCCTTTGGATCCCAATTCCAATATGATCCCCATGCCTCATTAGCCCATACTGCTCCTGAAATAATACCTATCGTTAAAAAGATAAAACCTAGACTAATAGTACGGTAACCCCAACGATCCAATTGTTGAATAAATTGAGATCTATAATAATTTCTATAAGATAAAAAAGAACTTTTTTGTAAAATATTATTTTTTTCATTCATATTCATGTATTTTATTTCAGCAAAATAAAATGATTCATTTAAAAAATAAAAATTCTTTCTTTTACGAAGAATTTGTATGAGTTCTTGAAATGTAATAACTAAAATAGCCACTGATAATAATGATCCACATAAAAGAGTTGTATAACCCAATATCATCATACTTACGTGCATCATTAACCAATGGGACTGTAAAGCAGGTACTAATATTAAAGATTCATGCATTTCGGTTAAAAGACCCGAAGTAGCAAAGCCTTGGGTAAAAATAACACTTGGTGTGATTATTGTCTTTAAATAGTAGTTTTTATGTTTTTTGAAGTAAAGAATCATATAAAAAATTGAAAAAGTCCATGAAAGAAATATTAATGATTCATATAAATCACTAAATGGTAAATGGCCCGAAAAAAGCCAACGAGTAACTAACAATCCCGTTAGACAAAAAAAAGTTATTATCATGCCTTTTTTGGACGAATCATATAATCCTATGATTTGATTGACTAATAAGAAGATTATCAAATGAATTGAAATTAAAATAGATACAACCGAAAACGATATATGAGTTAATATATGCTCTAAAGTTGAAAATACCATATATAATCAAAAAATCTAAATACTCGGAATAGAAATAAGAATGGAAGTCATTATAGGACCTATTTTTATAATATAAGCTGTCATGCCGCTACTCGGACTCGAACCGAGATGCTCTAGCACTGCTTCCTAAGAGCAGCGTGTCTACCAATTTCACCATAGCGGCTTACTCGAAATTAGACTACCTAATTTTCAGTCAATTGTCGAGATTCAAAGAATCAATTAAAGTAAAATATTTGTTTACTAAACATTAAAAGAAAAGAATTTGAAAGAATTCTATTAAAATCTATTCTATATATATAGAATGTAAATAGCCTAATTTAATATTATACTATATTAGATATTAAAATTCGATTTATATATTAAATTTATATTAGTTTTTTTTATTTAAAAAATATTTGTTGAATCTAATTTAATTGAAATTATTCTAACGTTTGTATTTGTTACAAAAAAAGCTTTTTGAATTCCCCGTAAAAATAGATTGAGCTAATGAAAAAGCTTTCAATGTAGTCCAATATCCCTTCTTTTTCCATAAATTGTTCCGAATAGTTTTTTTTGATATAGAAGTGCGCTTTTTTGGAACTGCCATATAATTCGTTTAGTTTTTCGTTGTTATATATTTCGATGTGAAAGACATTTTTTTGTAAATAAAAATTAATTTATCTTTAATTAGTCCTATATTTTATCTATCTTAATTCCCATTTTTTTGTTTCCGATTTAAAGTAAAACATTAAATATTATAATGCTTTTTATAAATTTTTCAAAAATCGATATTTTTTTTGTAATAGAAAATACAAAATTAGTTAAAAAAATGAACTAATTAAAAAAAAAAAAAAAATTATTATTGAGTCATGGCATAGAAATTCAAAAAAGTTTCTTTTTCACTAGCTATTTCGTTATTGGGCTTATACTTTGTAATATTTGAAAAATATTGTACAAAGATTCAAAATAATTAAGAAGCGATCATTCTATTGTAATTGTATGTTTACTTTTTTATTAACCGAACTCTTCTTTACAAAAAAGATAAAATAAAAACTGACGAATAAGAAACAAAATTGATTAGAATAAGAATTTTTTTGTTTATTATATGGAATATACACATCAATATTCATGGATCATACCTTTTATTCCATTGCCAGTTCCTATGTTAATAGGAATGGGACTTATACTTTTTCCGACAGCAACCAAAAATCTTCGCCGTATGTGGGCTTTTCCTAGTATTTTCTTGTTAACTATTGTTATGATTTTTTCGGTTGATCTGTCCACTCATCAAATTAATAATAGTTCGATTTATGAATATGTATGGTCTTGGACCATAAATAACGATCTTTCTTTAGAGTTTGGGTACTTCATCGATTCACTTACCTCTATTATGTCAATATTAATTACTACTGTTGGCATTCTGGTTCTTATTTATAGTGATAATTATATGTCTCATGATCAAGGATACTTGAGATTTTTTGCTTATATGACTCTTTTTAATATTTCAATGTTGGGATTAGTTACTAGTTCGAATTTTATACAAATTTATGTTTTTTGGGAATTGGTTGGAATGTCTTCCTATTTATTAATAGGCTTTTGGTTCACACGTCCTATTGCGGCAAATGCTTGTCAAAAAGCATTTGTAACGAATCGTGTAGGCGATTTTGGTTTATTATTGGGAATTTTAGGTCTTTATTGGATAACGGGTAGTTTGGAATTTCGGGATTTGTTTCAAATAATAAATAATTTGATTTATAAAAATGAAGTGAATCTTTTTTTTGTTACTTTGTTTGCCCTCTTGTTATTTTGTGGCGCAGTTGCAAAATCCGCCCAATTTCCTCTTCATGTATGGCTACCAGATGCTATGGAAGGGCCTACTCCGATTTCCGCTCTTATTCATGCTGCTACTATGGTAGCAGCGGGAATTTTTCTTGTAGCTAGACTTCTTCCTCTTTTCATAGTTCTACCCGCAATAATGAACGGAATAGCTTTTATAGGTATAATAACAGTAGTATTAGGGGCTACTTTAGCTATTGCTCAAAAAGATATTAAGAAAAATTTGGCCTATTCAACAATGTCTCAATTGGGTTATATGATGTTAGCTCTCGGTATGGGATCTTATCGAGCGGCTTTATTTCATTTGATTACTCATGCTTATTCAAAAGCATTGTTGTTTTTAGGATCTGGATCTATTATTCATTCAATGGAAGCTGTTGTCGGATATTCGCCAGCTAAAAGTCAAAATATGGTTCTTATGGGCGGTTTAACAAAACATGTACCAATTACAAAAACTTGTTTTTTAGTGGGTACACTTTCTCTTTGTGGTC
>JAYMYR010000092.1:0-69725 GCA_037954025.1 Phaseolus coccineus | reverse complement strand
TAAATTATAGCGGATACGCCTAAAAGATTTCAAATGGTCATAACTTTTGATAGAGTGGTCGGATTGGGATTCGTTAAAAATGAAAGTTTCTCGAAATGGGGAAGGGAATCCAATGGCCAGTTCCCAAAGGGGACCGTGAAATAGTGTAGCGAACTGCAAATTATCGCGTTCGGGGCCTTACCATTCCATGATTATCCAAACTCAAGCCCACTTGCAAACCCATATAGGCATTGATCGCGCATCACTTGACAGGTGCGATCATACCAGCACTAATGCACCGGATCCCATCAAAACTCCGCAGTTAAGCGTGCTTGGGCGAGAGTAGTACTAGGATGGGTGACCTCCTGGGAAGTCCTCGTGTTGCACCTCTTTTTGTATTTCTTTTTTATGCTATTTTTTTTTTCCTGGCCCAGACAATCAAACCACGACTTCACCTTTTCTATGCTCTTTTTGCTGACCCAGACAATCAAATCTTAAAGTACCTACAAAAAGGATCGCGAAATAGTGTAGCGAACTGTAAATTATAGCGGATACGCCTAAAAGATTTCAAATGGTCATAACTTTTGATAGAGTGGTCGGATTGGGATGCGTTAAAAATGAAAGTTTCTCGAAATGGGGAAGGGAATCCGGTGGCCAGTTCCCAAAGGGGACCGTGAAATAGTGTAGCGAACTGCAAATTATCGCGTTCGGGGCCTTACCATTCCATGATTATCCAAACTCAAGCCCACTTGCAAACCCATATAGGCATTGATCGCGCATCACTTGACAGGTGCGATCATACCAGCACTAATGCACCGGATCCCATCAGAACTCCGCAGTTAAGCGTGCTTGGGCGAGAGTAGTACTAGGATGGGTGACCTCCTGGGAAGTCCTCGTGTTGCACCTCTTTTTGTATTTCTTTTTTATGCTATTTTTTTTTTCCTGGCCCAGACAATCAAACCACGACTTCACCTTTTCTATGCTCTTTTTGCTGACCCAGACAATCAAATCTTAAAGTACCTACAAAAAGGATCGCGAAATAGTGTAGCGAACTGTAAATTATAGCGGATACGCCTAAAAGATTTCAAATGGTCATAACTTTTGATAGAGTGGTCGGATTGGGATTCGTTAAAAATGAAAGTTTCTCGAAATGGGGAAGGGAATCCAATGGCCAGTTCCCAAAGGGGACCGTGAAATAGTGTAGCGAACTGCAAATTATCGCGTTCGGGGCCTTACCATTCCATGATTATCCAAACTCAAGCCCACTTGCAAACCCATATAGGCATTGATCGCGCATCACTTGACAGGTGCGATCATACCAGCACTAATGCACCGGATCCCATCAAAACTCCGCAGTTAAGCGTGCTTGGGCGAGAGTAGTACTAGGATGGGTGACCTCCTGGGAAGTCCTCGTGTTGCACCTCTTTTTGTATTTCTTTTTTATGCTATTTTTTTTTTCCTGGCCCAGACAATCAAACCACGACTTCACCTTTTCTATGCTCTTTTTGCTGACCCAGACAATCAAATCTTAAAGTACCTACAAAAAGGATCGCGAAATAGTGTAGCGAACTGTAAATTATAGCGGATACGCCTAAAAGATTTCAAATGGTCATAACTTTTGATAGAGTGGTCGGATTGGGATGCGTTAAAAATGAAAGTTTCTCGAAATGGGGAAGGGAATCCGGTGGCCAGTTCCCAAAGGGGACCGTGAAATAGTGTAGCGAACTGCAAATTATCGCGTTCGGGGCCTTACCATTCCATGATTATCCAAACTCAAGCCCACTTGCAAACCCATATAGGCATTGATCGCGCATCACTTGACAGGTGCGATCATACCAGCACTAATGCACCGGATCCCATCAGAACTCCGCAGTTAAGCGTGCTTGGGCGAGAGTAGTACTAGGATGGGTGACCTCCTGGGAAGTCCTCGTGTTGCACCTCTTTTTGTATTTCTTTTTTATGCTATTTTTTTTTTCCTGGCCCAGACAATCAAACCATGACTTCACCTTTTCTATGCTCTTTTTGCTGACCCAGACAATCAAATCTTAAAGTACCTACAAAAAGGATCGCGAAATAGTGTAGCGAACTGTAAATTATAGCGGATACGCCTAAAAGATTTCAAATGGTCATAACTTTTGATAGAGTGGTCGGATTGGGATGCGTTAAAAATGAAAGTTTCTCGAAATGGGGAAGGGAATCCAATGGCCAGTTCCCAAAGGGGACCGTGAAATAGTGTAGCGAACTGCAAATTATCGCGTTCGGGGCCTTACCATTCCATGATTATCCAAACTCAAGCCCACTTGCAAACCCATATAGGCATTGATCGCGCATCACTTGACAGGTGCGATCATACCAGCACTAATGCACCGGATCCCATCAGAACTCCGCAGTTAAGCGTGCTTGGGCGAGAGTAGTACTAGGATGGGTGACCTCCTGGGAAGTCCTCGTGTTGCACCTCTTTTTGTATTTCTTTTTTATGCTATTTTTTTTTTCCTGGCCCAGACAATCAAACCATGACTTCACCTTTTCTATGCTCTTTTTGCTGACCCAGACAATCAAATCTTAAAGTACCTACAAAAAGGATCGCGAAATAGTGTAGCGAACTGTAAATTATAGCGGATACGCCTAAAAGATTTCAAATGGTCATAACTTTTGATAGAGTGGTCGGATTGGGATGCGTTAAAAATGAAAGTTTCTCGAAATGGGGAAGGGAATCCAATGGCCAGTTCCCAAAGGGGACCGTGAAATAGTGTAGCGAACTGCAAATTATCGCGTTCGGGGCCTTACCATTCCATGATTATCCAAACTCAAGCCCACTTGCAAACCCATATAGGCATTGATCGCGCATCACTTGACAGGTGCGATCATACCAGCACTAATGCACCGGATCCCATCAGAACTCCGCAGTTAAGCGTGCTTGGGCGAGAGTAGTACTAGGATGGGTGACCTCCTGGGAAGTCCTCGTGTTGCACCTCTTTTTGTATTTCTTTTTTATGCTATTTTTTTTTCCTGGCCCAGACAATCAAACCATGACTTCACCTTTTCTATGCTCTTTTTGCTGACCCAGACAATCAAATCTTAAAGTACCTACAAAAAGGATCGCGAAATAGTGTAGCGAACTGTAAATTATAGCGGATACGCCTAAAAGATTTCAAATGGTCATAACTTTTGATAGAGTGGTCGGATTGGGATGCGTTAAAAATGAAAGTTTCTCGAAATGGGGAAGGGAATCCAATGGCCAGTTCCCAAAGGGGACCGTGAAATAGTGTAGCGAACTGCAAATTATCGCGTTCGGGGCCTTACCATTCCATGATTATCCAAACTCAAGCCCACTTGCAAACCCATATAGGCATTGATCGCGCATCACTTGACAGGTGCGATCATACCAGCACTAATGCACCGGATCCCATCAGAACTCCGCAGTTAAGCGTGCTTGGGCGAGAGTAGTACTAGGATGGGTGACCTCCTGGGAAGTCCTCGTGTTGCACCTCTTTTTGTATTTCTTTTTTATGCTATTTTTTTTTTCCTGGCCCAGACAATCAAACCATGACTTCACCTTTTCTATGCTCTTTTTGCTGACCCAGACAATCAAATCTTAAAGTACCTACAAAAAGGATCGCGAAATAGTGTAGCGAACTGTAAATTATAGCGGATACGCCTAAAAGATTTCAAATGGTCATAACTTTTGATAGAGTGGTCGGATTGGGATGCGTTAAAAATGAAAGTTTCTCGAAATGGGGAAGGGAATCCAATGGCCAGTTCCCAAAGGGGACCGTGAAATAGTGTAGCGAACTGCAAATTATCGCGTTCGGGGCCTTACCATTCCATGATTATCCAAACTCAAGCCCACTTGCAAACCCATATAGGCATTGATCGCGCATCACTTGACAGGTGCGATCATACCAGCACTAATGCACCGGATCCCATCAGAACTCCGCAGTTAAGCGTGCTTGGGCGAGAGTAGTACTAGGATGGGTGACCTCCTGGGAAGTCCTCGTGTTGCACCTCTTTTTGTATTTCTTTTTTATGCTATTTTTTTTTTCCTGGCCCAGACAATCAAACCATGACTTCACCTTTTCTATGCTCTTTTTGCTGACCCAGACAATCAAATCTTAAAGTACCTACAAAAAGGATCGCGAAATAGTGTAGCGAACTGTAAATTATAGCGGATACGCCTAAAAGATTTCAAATGGTCATAACTTTTGATAGAGTGGTCGGATTGGGATGCGTTAAAAATGAAAGTTTCTCGAAATGGGGAAGGGAATCCAATGGCCAGTTCCCAAAGGGGACCGTGAAATAGTGTAGCGAACTGCAAATTATCGCGTTCGGGGCCTTACCATTCCATGATTATCCAAACTCAAGCCCACTTGCAAACCCATATAGGCATTGATCGCGCATCACTTGACAGGTGCGATCATACCAGCACTAATGCACCGGATCCCATCAGAACTCCGCAGTTAAGCGTGCTTGGGCGAGAGTAGTACTAGGATGGGTGACCTCCTGGGAAGTCCTCGTGTTGCACCTCTTTTTGTATTTCTTTTTTATGCTATTTTTTTTTTCCTGGCCCAGACAATCAAACCATGACTTCACCTTTTCTATGCTCTTTTTGCTGACCCAGACAATCAAATCTTAAAGTACCTACAAAAAGGATCGCGAAATAGTGTAGCGAACTGTAAATTATAGCGGATACGCCTAAAAGATTTCAAATGGTCATAACTTTTGATAGAGTGGTCGGATTGGGATGCGTTAAAAATGAAAGTTTCTCGAAATGGGGAAGGGAATCCAATGGCCAGTTCCCAAAGGGGACCGTGAAATAGTGTAGCGAACTGCAAATTATCGCGTTCGGGGCCTTACCATTCCATGATTATCCAAACTCAAGCCCACTTGCAAACCCATATAGGCATTGATCGCGCATCACTTGACAGGTGCGATCATACCAGCACTAATGCACCGGATCCCATCAGAACTCCGCAGTTAAGCGTGCTTGGGCGAGAGTAGTACTAGGATGGGTGACCTCCTGGGAAGTCCTCGTGTTGCACCTCTTTTTGTATTTCTTTTTTATGCTATTTTTTTTTTCCTGGCCCAGACAATCAAACCATGACTTCACCTTTTCTATGCTCTTTTTGCTGACCCAGACAATCAAATCTTAAAGTACCTACAAAAAGGATCGCGAAATAGTGTAGCGAACTGTAAATTATAGCGGATACGCCTAAAAGATTTCAAATGGTCATAACTTTTGATAGAGTGGTCGGATTGGGATGCGTTAAAAATGAAAGTTTCTCGAAATGGGGAAGGGAATCCAATGGCCAGTTCCCAAAGGGGACCGTGAAATAGTGTAGCGAACTGCAAATTATCGCGTTCGGGGCCTTACCATTCCATGATTATCCAAACTCAAGCCCACTTGCAAACCCATATAGGCATTGATCGCGCATCACTTGACAGGTGCGATCATACCAGCACTAATGCACCGGATCCCATCAGAACTCCGCAGTTAAGCGTGCTTGGGCGAGAGTAGTACTAGGATGGGTGACCTCCTGGGAAGTCCTCGTGTTGCACCTCTTTTTGTATTTCTTTTTTATGCTATTTTTTTTTTCCTGGCCCAGACAATCAAACCATGACTTCACCTTTTCTATGCTCTTTTTGCTGACCCAGACAATCAAATCTTAAAGTACCTACAAAAAGGATCGCGAAATAGTGTAGCGAACTGTAAATTATAGCGGATACGCCTAAAAGATTTCAAATGGTCATAACTTTTGATAGAGTGGTCGGATTGGGATGCGTTAAAAATGAAAGTTTCTCGAAATGGGGAAGGGAATCCAATGGCCAGTTCCCAAAGGGGACCGTGAAATAGTGTAGCGAACTGCAAATTATCGCGTTCGGGGCCTTACCATTCCATGATTATCCAAACTCAAGCCCACTTGCAAACCCATATAGGCATTGATCGCGCATCACTTGACAGGTGCGATCATACCAGCACTAATGCACCGGATCCCATCAGAACTCCGCAGTTAAGCGTGCTTGGGCGAGAGTAGTACTAGGATGGGTGACCTCCTGGGAAGTCCTCGTGTTGCACCTCTTTTTGTATTTCTTTTTTATGCTATTTTTTTTTTCCTGGCCCAGACAATCAAACCATGACTTCACCTTTTCTATGCTCTTTTTGCTGACCCAGACAATCAAATCTTAAAGTACCTACAAAAAGGATCGCGAAATAGTGTAGCGAACTGTAAATTATAGCGGATACGCCTAAAAGATTTCAAATGGTCATAACTTTTGATAGAGTGGTCGGATTGGGATGCGTTAAAAATGAAAGTTTCTCGAAATGGGGAAGGGAATCCAATGGCCAGTTCCCAAAGGGGACCGTGAAATAGTGTAGCGAACTGCAAATTATCGCGTTCGGGGCCTTACCATTCCATGATTATCCAAACTCAAGCCCACTTGCAAACCCATATAGGCATTGATCGCGCATCACTTGACAGGTGCGATCATACCAGCACTAATGCACCGGATCCCATCAGAACTCCGCAGTTAAGCGTGCTTGGGCGAGAGTAGTACTAGGATGGGTGACCTCCTGGGAAGTCCTCGTGTTGCACCTCTTTTTGTATTTCTTTTTTATGCTATTTTTTTTTTCCTGGCCCAGACAATCAAACCATGACTTCACCTTTTCTATGCTCTTTTTGCTGACCCAGACAATCAAATCTTAAAGTACCTACAAAAAGGATCGCGAAATAGTGTAGCGAACTGTAAATTATAGCGGATACGCCTAAAAGATTTCAAATGGTCATAACTTTTGATAGAGTGGTCGGATTGGGATGCGTTAAAAATGAAAGTTTCTCGAAATGGGGAAGGGAATCCAATGGCCAGTTCCCAAAGGGGACCGTGAAATAGTGTAGCGAACTGCAAATTATCGCGTTCGGGGCCTTACCATTCCATGATTATCCAAACTCAAGCCCACTTGCAAACCCATATAGGCATTGATCGCGCATCACTTGACAGGTGCGATCATACCAGCACTAATGCACCGGATCCCATCAGAACTCCGCAGTTAAGCGTGCTTGGGCGAGAGTAGTACTAGGATGGGTGACCTCCTGGGAAGTCCTCGTGTTGCACCTCTTTTTGTATTTCTTTTTTATGCTATTTTTTTTTTCCTGGCCCAGACAATCAAACCATGACTTCACCTTTTCTATGCTCTTTTTGCTGACCCAGACAATCAAATCTTAAAGTACCTACAAAAAGGATCGCGAAATAGTGTAGCGAACTGTAAATTATAGCGGATACGCCTAAAAGATTTCAAATGGTCATAACTTTTGATAGAGTGGTCGGATTGGGATGCGTTAAAAATGAAAGTTTCTCGAAATGGGGAAGGGAATCCAATGGCCAGTTCCCAAAGGGGACCGTGAAATAGTGTAGCGAACTGCAAATTATCGCGTTCGGGGCCTTACCATTCCATGATTATCCAAACTCAAGCCCACTTGCAAACCCATATAGGCATTGATCGCGCATCACTTGACAGGTGCGATCATACCAGCACTAATGCACCGGATCCCATCAGAACTCCGCAGTTAAGCGTGCTTGGGCGAGAGTAGTACTAGGATGGGTGACCTCCTGGGAAGTCCTCGTGTTGCACCTCTTTTTGTATTTCTTTTTTATGCTATTTTTTTTTTCCTGGCCCAGACAATCAAACCATGACTTCACCTTTTCTATGCTCTTTTTGCTGACCCAGACAATCAAATCTTAAAGTACCTACAAAAAGGATCGCGAAATAGTGTAGCGAACTGTAAATTATAGCGGATACGCCTAAAAGATTTCAAATGGTCATAACTTTTGATAGAGTGGTCGGATTGGGATGCGTTAAAAATGAAAGTTTCTCGAAATGGGGAAGGGAATCCAATGGCCAGTTCCCAAAGGGGACCGTGAAATAGTGTAGCGAACTGCAAATTATCGCGTTCGGGGCCTTACCATTCCATGATTATCCAAACTCAAGCCCACTTGCAAACCCATATAGGCATTGATCGCGCATCACTTGACAGGTGCGATCATACCAGCACTAATGCACCGGATCCCATCAGAACTCCGCAGTTAAGCGTGCTTGGGCGAGAGTAGTACTAGGATGGGTGACCTCCTGGGAAGTCCTCGTGTTGCACCTCTTTTTGTATTTCTTTTTTATGCTATTTTTTTTTTCCTGGCCCAGACAATCAAACCATGACTTCACCTTTTCTATGCTCTTTTTGCTGACCCAGACAATCAAATCTTAAAGTACCTACAAAAAGGATCGCGAAATAGTGTAGCGAACTGTAAATTATAGCGGATACGCCTAAAAGATTTCAAATGGTCATAACTTTTGATAGAGTGGTCGGATTGGGATGCGTTAAAAATGAAAGTTTCTCGAAATGGGGAAGGGAATCCAATGGCCAGTTCCCAAAGGGGACCGTGAAATAGTGTAGCGAACTGCAAATTATCGCGTTCGGGGCCTTACCATTCCATGATTATCCAAACTCAAGCCCACTTGCAAACCCATATAGGCATTGATCGCGCATCACTTGACAGGTGCGATCATACCAGCACTAATGCACCGGATCCCATCAGAACTCCGCAGTTAAGCGTGCTTGGGCGAGAGTAGTACTAGGATGGGTGACCTCCTGGGAAGTCCTCGTGTTGCACCTCTTTTTGTATTTCTTTTTTATGCTATTTTTTTTTTCCTGGCCCAGACAATCAAACCATGACTTCACCTTTTCTATGCTCTTTTTGCTGACCCAGACAATCAAATCTTAAAGTACCTACAAAAAGGATCGCGAAATAGTGTAGCGAACTGTAAATTATAGCGGATACGCCTAAAAGATTTCAAATGGTCATAACTTTTGATAGAGTGGTCGGATTGGGATGCGTTAAAAATGAAAGTTTCTCGAAATGGGGAAGGGAATCCAATGGCCAGTTCCCAAAGGGGACCGTGAAATAGTGTAGCGAACTGCAAATTATCGCGTTCGGGGCCTTACCATTCCATGATTATCCAAACTCAAGCCCACTTGCAAACCCATATAGGCATTGATCGCGCATCACTTGACAGGTGCGATCATACCAGCACTAATGCACCGGATCCCATCAGAACTCCGCAGTTAAGCGTGCTTGGGCGAGAGTAGTACTAGGATGGGTGACCTCCTGGGAAGTCCTCGTGTTGCACCTCTTTTTGTATTTCTTTTTTATGCTATTTTTTTTTTCCTGGCCCAGACAATCAAACCATGACTTCACCTTTTCTATGCTCTTTTTGCTGACCCAGACAATCAAATCTTAAAGTACCTACAAAAAGGATCGCGAAATAGTGTAGCGAACTGTAAATTATAGCGGATACGCCTAAAAGATTTCAAATGGTCATAACTTTTGATAGAGTGGTCGGATTGGGATGCGTTAAAAATGAAAGTTTCTCGAAATGGGGAAGGGAATCCAATGGCCAGTTCCCAAAGGGGACCGTGAAATAGTGTAGCGAACTGCAAATTATCGCGTTCGGGGCCTTACCATTCCATGATTATCCAAACTCAAGCCCACTTGCAAACCCATATAGGCATTGATCGCGCATCACTTGACAGGTGCGATCATACCAGCACTAATGCACCGGATCCCATCAGAACTCCGCAGTTAAGCGTGCTTGGGCGAGAGTAGTACTAGGATGGGTGACCTCCTGGGAAGTCCTCGTGTTGCACCTCTTTTTGTATTTCTTTTTTATGCTATTTTTTTTTTCCTGGCCCAGACAATCAAACCATGACTTCACCTTTTCTATGCTCTTTTTGCTGACCCAGACAATCAAATCTTAAAGTACCTACAAAAAGGATCGCGAAATAGTGTAGCGAACTGTAAATTATAGCGGATACGCCTAAAAGATTTCAAATGGTCATAACTTTTGATAGAGTGGTCGGATTGGGATGCGTTAAAAATGAAAGTTTCTCGAAATGGGGAAGGGAATCCAATGGCCAGTTCCCAAAGGGGACCGTGAAATAGTGTAGCGAACTGCAAATTATCGCGTTCGGGGCCTTACCATTCCATGATTATCCAAACTCAAGCCCACTTGCAAACCCATATAGGCATTGATCGCGCATCACTTGACAGGTGCGATCATACCAGCACTAATGCACCGGATCCCATCAGAACTCCGCAGTTAAGCGTGCTTGGGCGAGAGTAGTACTAGGATGGGTGACCTCCTGGGAAGTCCTCGTGTTGCACCTCTTTTTGTATTTCTTTTTTATGCTATTTTTTTTTTCCTGGCCCAGACAATCAAACCATGACTTCACCTTTTCTATGCTCTTTTTGCTGACCCAGACAATCAAATCTTAAAGTACCTACAAAAAGGATCGCGAAATAGTGTAGCGAACTGTAAATTATAGCGGATACGCCTAAAAGATTTCAAATGGTCATAACTTTTGATAGAGTGGTCGGATTGGGATGCGTTAAAAATGAAAGTTTCTCGAAATGGGGAAGGGAATCCAATGGCCAGTTCCCAAAGGGGACCGTGAAATAGTGTAGCGAACTGCAAATTATCGCGTTCGGGGCCTTACCATTCCATGATTATCCAAACTCAAGCCCACTTGCAAACCCATATAGGCATTGATCGCGCATCACTTGACAGGTGCGATCATACCAGCACTAATGCACCGGATCCCATCAGAACTCCGCAGTTAAGCGTGCTTGGGCGAGAGTAGTACTAGGATGGGTGACCTCCTGGGAAGTCCTCGTGTTGCACCTCTTTTTGTATTTCTTTTTTATGCTATTTTTTTTTTCCTGGCCCAGACAATCAAACCATGACTTCACCTTTTCTATGCTCTTTTTGCTGACCCAGACAATCAAATCTTAAAGTACCTACAAAAAGGATCGCGAAATAGTGTAGCGAACTGTAAATTATAGCGGATACGCCTAAAAGATTTCAAATGGTCATAACTTTTGATAGAGTGGTCGGATTGGGATGCGTTAAAAATGAAAGTTTCTCGAAATGGGGAAGGGAATCCAATGGCCAGTTCCCAAAGGGGACCGTGAAATAGTGTAGCGAACTGCAAATTATCGCGTTCGGGGCCTTACCATTCCATGATTATCCAAACTCAAGCCCACTTGCAAACCCATATAGGCATTGATCGCGCATCACTTGACAGGTGCGATCATACCAGCACTAATGCACCGGATCCCATCAGAACTCCGCAGTTAAGCGTGCTTGGGCGAGAGTAGTACTAGGATGGGTGACCTCCTGGGAAGTCCTCGTGTTGCACCTCTTTTTGTATTTCTTTTTTATGCTATTTTTTTTTTCCTGGCCCAGACAATCAAACCATGACTTCACCTTTTCTATGCTCTTTTTGCTGACCCAGACAATCAAATCTTAAAGTACCTACAAAAAGGATCGCGAAATAGTGTAGCGAACTGTAAATTATAGCGGATACGCCTAAAAGATTTCAAATGGTCATAACTTTTGATAGAGTGGTCGGATTGGGATGCGTTAAAAATGAAAGTTTCTCGAAATGGGGAAGGGAATCCAATGGCCAGTTCCCAAAGGGGACCGTGAAATAGTGTAGCGAACTGCAAATTATCGCGTTCGGGGCCTTACCATTCCATGATTATCCAAACTCAAGCCCACTTGCAAACCCATATAGGCATTGATCGCGCATCACTTGACAGGTGCGATCATACCAGCACTAATGCACCGGATCCCATCAGAACTCCGCAGTTAAGCGTGCTTGGGCGAGAGTAGTACTAGGATGGGTGACCTCCTGGGAAGTCCTCGTGTTGCACCTCTTTTTGTATTTCTTTTTTATGCTATTTTTTTTTTCCTGGCCCAGACAATCAAACCATGACTTCACCTTTTCTATGCTCTTTTTGCTGACCCAGACAATCAAATCTTAAAGTACCTACAAAAAGGATCGCGAAATAGTGTAGCGAACTGTAAATTATAGCGGATACGCCTAAAAGATTTCAAATGGTCATAACTTTTGATAGAGTGGTCGGATTGGGATGCGTTAAAAATGAAAGTTTCTCGAAATGGGGAAGGGAATCCAATGGCCAGTTCCCAAAGGGGACCGTGAAATAGTGTAGCGAACTGCAAATTATCGCGTTCGGGGCCTTACCATTCCATGATTATCCAAACTCAAGCCCACTTGCAAACCCATATAGGCATTGATCGCGCATCACTTGACAGGTGCGATCATACCAGCACTAATGCACCGGATCCCATCAGAACTCCGCAGTTAAGCGTGCTTGGGCGAGAGTAGTACTAGGATGGGTGACCTCCTGGGAAGTCCTCGTGTTGCACCTCTTTTTGTATTTCTTTTTTATGCTATTTTTTTTTTCCTGGCCCAGACAATCAAACCATGACTTCACCTTTTCTATGCTCTTTTTGCTGACCCAGACAATCAAATCTTAAAGTACCTACAAAAAGGATCGCGAAATAGTGTAGCGAACTGTAAATTATAGCGGATACGCCTAAAAGATTTCAAATGGTCATAACTTTTGATAGAGTGGTCGGATTGGGATGCGTTAAAAATGAAAGTTTCTCGAAATGGGGAAGGGAATCCAATGGCCAGTTCCCAAAGGGGACCGTGAAATAGTGTAGCGAACTGCAAATTATCGCGTTCGGGGCCTTACCATTCCATGATTATCCAAACTCAAGCCCACTTGCAAACCCATATAGGCATTGATCGCGCATCACTTGACAGGTGCGATCATACCAGCACTAATGCACCGGATCCCATCAGAACTCCGCAGTTAAGCGTGCTTGGGCGAGAGTAGTACTAGGATGGGTGACCTCCTGGGAAGTCCTCGTGTTGCACCTCTTTTTGTATTTCTTTTTTATGCTATTTTTTTTTTCCTGGCCCAGACAATCAAACCATGACTTCACCTTTTCTATGCTCTTTTTGCTGACCCAGACAATCAAATCTTAAAGTACCTACAAAAAGGATCGCGAAATAGTGTAGCGAACTGTAAATTATAGCGGATACGCCTAAAAGATTTCAAATGGTCATAACTTTTGATAGAGTGGTCGGATTGGGATGCGTTAAAAATGAAAGTTTCTCGAAATGGGGAAGGGAATCCAATGGCCAGTTCCCAAAGGGGACCGTGAAATAGTGTAGCGAACTGCAAATTATCGCGTTCGGGGCCTTACCATTCCATGATTATCCAAACTCAAGCCCACTTGCAAACCCATATAGGCATTGATCGCGCATCACTTGACAGGTGCGATCATACCAGCACTAATGCACCGGATCCCATCAGAACTCCGCAGTTAAGCGTGCTTGGGCGAGAGTAGTACTAGGATGGGTGACCTCCTGGGAAGTCCTCGTGTTGCACCTCTTTTTGTATTTCTTTTTTATGCTATTTTTTTTTTCCTGGCCCAGACAATCAAACCATGACTTCACCTTTTCTATGCTCTTTTTGCTGACCCAGACAATCAAATCTTAAAGTACCTACAAAAAGGATCGCGAAATAGTGTAGCGAACTGTAAATTATAGCGGATACGCCTAAAAGATTTCAAATGGTCATAACTTTTGATAGAGTGGTCGGATTGGGATGCGTTAAAAATGAAAGTTTCTCGAAATGGGGAAGGGAATCCAATGGCCAGTTCCCAAAGGGGACCGTGAAATAGTGTAGCGAACTGCAAATTATCGCGTTCGGGGCCTTACCATTCCATGATTATCCAAACTCAAGCCCACTTGCAAACCCATATAGGCATTGATCGCGCATCACTTGACAGGTGCGATCATACCAGCACTAATGCACCGGATCCCATCAGAACTCCGCAGTTAAGCGTGCTTGGGCGAGAGTAGTACTAGGATGGGTGACCTCCTGGGAAGTCCTCGTGTTGCACCTCTTTTTGTATTTCTTTTTTATGCTATTTTTTTTTTCCTGGCCCAGACAATCAAACCATGACTTCACCTTTTCTATGCTCTTTTTGCTGACCCAGACAATCAAATCTTAAAGTACCTACAAAAAGGATCGCGAAATAGTGTAGCGAACTGTAAATTATAGCGGATACGCCTAAAAGATTTCAAATGGTCATAACTTTTGATAGAGTGGTCGGATTGGGATGCGTTAAAAATGAAAGTTTCTCGAAATGGGGAAGGGAATCCAATGGCCAGTTCCCAAAGGGGACCGTGAAATAGTGTAGCGAACTGCAAATTATCGCGTTCGGGGCCTTACCATTCCATGATTATCCAAACTCAAGCCCACTTGCAAACCCATATAGGCATTGATCGCGCATCACTTGACAGGTGCGATCATACCAGCACTAATGCACCGGATCCCATCAGAACTCCGCAGTTAAGCGTGCTTGGGCGAGAGTAGTACTAGGATGGGTGACCTCCTGGGAAGTCCTCGTGTTGCACCTCTTTTTGTATTTCTTTTTTATGCTATTTTTTTTTTCCTGGCCCAGACAATCAAACCATGACTTCACCTTTTCTATGCTCTTTTTGCTGACCCAGACAATCAAATCTTAAAGTACCTACAAAAAGGATCGCGAAATAGTGTAGCGAACTGTAAATTATAGCGGATACGCCTAAAAGATTTCAAATGGTCATAACTTTTGATAGAGTGGTCGGATTGGGATGCGTTAAAAATGAAAGTTTCTCGAAATGGGGAAGGGAATCCAATGGCCAGTTCCCAAAGGGGACCGTGAAATAGTGTAGCGAACTGCAAATTATCGCGTTCGGGGCCTTACCATTCCATGATTATCCAAACTCAAGCCCACTTGCAAACCCATATAGGCATTGATCGCGCATCACTTGACAGGTGCGATCATACCAGCACTAATGCACCGGATCCCATCAGAACTCCGCAGTTAAGCGTGCTTGGGCGAGAGTAGTACTAGGATGGGTGACCTCCTGGGAAGTCCTCGTGTTGCACCTCTTTTTGTATTTCTTTTTTATGCTATTTTTTTTTTCCTGGCCCAGACAATCAAACCATGACTTCACCTTTTCTATGCTCTTTTTGCTGACCCAGACAATCAAATCTTAAAGTACCTACAAAAAGGATCGCGAAATAGTGTAGCGAACTGTAAATTATAGCGGATACGCCTAAAAGATTTCAAATGGTCATAACTTTTGATAGAGTGGTCGGATTGGGATGCGTTAAAAATGAAAGTTTCTCGAAATGGGGAAGGGAATCCAATGGCCAGTTCCCAAAGGGGACCGTGAAATAGTGTAGCGAACTGCAAATTATCGCGTTCGGGGCCTTACCATTCCATGATTATCCAAACTCAAGCCCACTTGCAAACCCATATAGGCATTGATCGCGCATCACTTGACAGGTGCGATCATACCAGCACTAATGCACCGGATCCCATCAGAACTCCGCAGTTAAGCGTGCTTGGGCGAGAGTAGTACTAGGATGGGTGACCTCCTGGGAAGTCCTCGTGTTGCACCTCTTTTTGTATTTCTTTTTTATGCTATTTTTTTTTTCCTGGCCCAGACAATCAAACCATGACTTCACCTTTTCTATGCTCTTTTTGCTGACCCAGACAATCAAATCTTAAAGTACCTACAAAAAGGATCGCGAAATAGTGTAGCGAACTGTAAATTATAGCGGATACGCCTAAAAGATTTCAAATGGTCATAACTTTTGATAGAGTGGTCGGATTGGGATGCGTTAAAAATGAAAGTTTCTCGAAATGGGGAAGGGAATCCAATGGCCAGTTCCCAAAGGGGACCGTGAAATAGTGTAGCGAACTGCAAATTATCGCGTTCGGGGCCTTACCATTCCATGATTATCCAAACTCAAGCCCACTTGCAAACCCATATAGGCATTGATCGCGCATCACTTGACAGGTGCGATCATACCAGCACTAATGCACCGGATCCCATCAGAACTCCGCAGTTAAGCGTGCTTGGGCGAGAGTAGTACTAGGATGGGTGACCTCCTGGGAAGTCCTCGTGTTGCACCTCTTTTTGTATTTCTTTTTTATGCTATTTTTTTTTTCCTGGCCCAGACAATCAAACCATGACTTCACCTTTTCTATGCTCTTTTTGCTGACCCAGACAATCAAATCTTAAAGTACCTACAAAAAGGATCGCGAAATAGTGTAGCGAACTGTAAATTATAGCGGATACGCCTAAAAGATTTCAAATGGTCATAACTTTTGATAGAGTGGTCGGATTGGGATGCGTTAAAAATGAAAGTTTCTCGAAATGGGGAAGGGAATCCAATGGCCAGTTCCCAAAGGGGACCGTGAAATAGTGTAGCGAACTGCAAATTATCGCGTTCGGGGCCTTACCATTCCATGATTATCCAAACTCAAGCCCACTTGCAAACCCATATAGGCATTGATCGCGCATCACTTGACAGGTGCGATCATACCAGCACTAATGCACCGGATCCCATCAGAACTCCGCAGTTAAGCGTGCTTGGGCGAGAGTAGTACTAGGATGGGTGACCTCCTGGGAAGTCCTCGTGTTGCACCTCTTTTTGTATTTCTTTTTTATGCTATTTTTTTTTTCCTGGCCCAGACAATCAAACCATGACTTCACCTTTTCTATGCTCTTTTTGCTGACCCAGACAATCAAATCTTAAAGTACCTACAAAAAGGATCGCGAAATAGTGTAGCGAACTGTAAATTATAGCGGATACGCCTAAAAGATTTCAAATGGTCATAACTTTTGATAGAGTGGTCGGATTGGGATGCGTTAAAAATGAAAGTTTCTCGAAATGGGGAAGGGAATCCAATGGCCAGTTCCCAAAGGGGACCGTGAAATAGTGTAGCGAACTGCAAATTATCGCGTTCGGGGCCTTACCATTCCATGATTATCCAAACTCAAGCCCACTTGCAAACCCATATAGGCATTGATCGCGCATCACTTGACAGGTGCGATCATACCAGCACTAATGCACCGGATCCCATCAGAACTCCGCAGTTAAGCGTGCTTGGGCGAGAGTAGTACTAGGATGGGTGACCTCCTGGGAAGTCCTCGTGTTGCACCTCTTTTTGTATTTCTTTTTTATGCTATTTTTTTTTTCCTGGCCCAGACAATCAAACCATGACTTCACCTTTTCTATGCTCTTTTTGCTGACCCAGACAATCAAATCTTAAAGTACCTACAAAAAGGATCGCGAAATAGTGTAGCGAACTGTAAATTATAGCGGATACGCCTAAAAGATTTCAAATGGTCATAACTTTTGATAGAGTGGTCGGATTGGGATGCGTTAAAAATGAAAGTTTCTCGAAATGGGGAAGGGAATCCAATGGCCAGTTCCCAAAGGGGACCGTGAAATAGTGTAGCGAACTGCAAATTATCGCGTTCGGGGCCTTACCATTCCATGATTATCCAAACTCAAGCCCACTTGCAAACCCATATAGGCATTGATCGCGCATCACTTGACAGGTGCGATCATACCAGCACTAATGCACCGGATCCCATCAGAACTCCGCAGTTAAGCGTGCTTGGGCGAGGTAGTACTAGGATGGGTGACCTCCTGGGAAGTCCTCGTGTTGCACCTCTTTTTGTATTTCTTTTTTATGCTATTTTTTTTTTCCTGGCCCAGACAATCAAACCATGACTTCACCTTTTCTATGCTCTTTTTGCTGACCCAGACAATCAAATCTTAAAGTACCTACAAAAAGGATCGCGAAATAGTGTAGCGAACTGTAAATTATAGCGGATACGCCTAAAAGATTTCAAATGGTCATAACTTTTGATAGAGTGGTCGGATTGGGATGCGTTAAAAATGAAAGTTTCTCGAAATGGGGAAGGGAATCCAATGGCCAGTTCCCAAAGGGGACCGTGAAATAGTGTAGCGAACTGCAAATTATCGCGTTCGGGGCCTTACCATTCCATGATTATCCAAACTCAAGCCCACTTGCAAACCCATATAGGCATTGATCGCGCATCACTTGACAGGTGCGATCATACCAGCACTAATGCACCGGATCCCATCAGAACTCCGCAGTTAAGCGTGCTTGGGCGAGAGTAGTACTAGGATGGGTGACCTCCTGGGAAGTCCTCGTGTTGCACCTCTTTTTGTATTTCTTTTTTATGCTATTTTTTTTTTCCTGGCCCAGACAATCAAACCATGACTTCACCTTTTCTATGCTCTTTTTGCTGACCCAGACAATCAAATCTTAAAGTACCTACAAAAAGGATCGCGAAATAGTGTAGCGAACTGTAAATTATAGCGGATACGCCTAAAAGATTTCAAATGGTCATAACTTTTGATAGAGTGGTCGGATTGGGATGCGTTAAAAATGAAAGTTTCTCGAAATGGGGAAGGGAATCCAATGGCCAGTTCCCAAAGGGGACCGTGAAATAGTGTAGCGAACTGCAAATTATCGCGTTCGGGGCCTTACCATTCCATGATTATCCAAACTCAAGCCCACTTGCAAACCCATATAGGCATTGATCGCGCATCACTTGACAGGTGCGATCATACCAGCACTAATGCACCGGATCCCATCAGAACTCCGCAGTTAAGCGTGCTTGGGCGAGAGTAGTACTAGGATGGGTGACCTCCTGGGAAGTCCTCGTGTTGCACCTCTTTTTGTATTTCTTTTTTATGCTATTTTTTTTTTCCTGGCCCAGACAATCAAACCATGACTTCACCTTTTCTATGCTCTTTTTGCTGACCCAGACAATCAAATCTTAAAGTACCTACAAAAAGGATCGCGAAATAGTGTAGCGAACTGTAAATTATAGCGGATACGCCTAAAAGATTTCAAATGGTCATAACTTTTGATAGAGTGGTCGGATTGGGATGCGTTAAAAATGAAAGTTTCTCGAAATGGGGAAGGGAATCCAATGGCCAGTTCCCAAAGGGGACCGTGAAATAGTGTAGCGAACTGCAAATTATCGCGTTCGGGGCCTTACCATTCCATGATTATCCAAACTCAAGCCCACTTGCAAACCCATATAGGCATTGATCGCGCATCACTTGACAGGTGCGATCATACCAGCACTAATGCACCGGATCCCATCAGAACTCCGCAGTTAAGCGTGCTTGGGCGAGAGTAGTACTAGGATGGGTGACCTCCTGGGAAGTCCTCGTGTTGCACCTCTTTTTGTATTTCTTTTTTATGCTATTTTTTTTTTCCTGGCCCAGACAATCAAACCATGACTTCACCTTTTCTATGCTCTTTTTGCTGACCCAGACAATCAAATCTTAAAGTACCTACAAAAAGGATCGCGAAATAGTGTAGCGAACTGTAAATTATAGCGGATACGCCTAAAAGATTTCAAATGGTCATAACTTTTGATAGAGTGGTCGGATTGGGATGCGTTAAAAATGAAAGTTTCTCGAAATGGGGAAGGGAATCCAATGGCCAGTTCCCAAAGGGGACCGTGAAATAGTGTAGCGAACTGCAAATTATCGCGTTCGGGGCCTTACCATTCCATGATTATCCAAACTCAAGCCCACTTGCAAACCCATATAGGCATTGATCGCGCATCACTTGACAGGTGCGATCATACCAGCACTAATGCACCGGATCCCATCAGAACTCCGCAGTTAAGCGTGCTTGGGCGAGAGTAGTACTAGGATGGGTGACCTCCTGGGAAGTCCTCGTGTTGCACCTCTTTTTGTATTTCTTTTTTATGCTATTTTTTTTTTCCTGGCCCAGACAATCAAACCATGACTTCACCTTTTCTATGCTCTTTTTGCTGACCCAGACAATCAAATCTTAAAGTACCTACAAAAAGGATCGCGAAATAGTGTAGCGAACTGTAAATTATAGCGGATACGCCTAAAAGATTTCAAATGGTCATAACTTTTGATAGAGTGGTCGGATTGGGATGCGTTAAAAATGAAAGTTTCTCGAAATGGGGAAGGGAATCCAATGGCCAGTTCCCAAAGGGGACCGTGAAATAGTGTAGCGAACTGCAAATTATCGCGTTCGGGGCCTTACCATTCCATGATTATCCAAACTCAAGCCCACTTGCAAACCCATATAGGCATTGATCGCGCATCACTTGACAGGTGCGATCATACCAGCACTAATGCACCGGATCCCATCAGAACTCCGCAGTTAAGCGTGCTTGGGCGAGAGTAGTACTAGGATGGGTGACCTCCTGGGAAGTCCTCGTGTTGCACCTCTTTTTGTATTTCTTTTTTATGCTATTTTTTTTTTCCTGGCCCAGACAATCAAACCATGACTTCACCTTTTCTATGCTCTTTTTGCTGACCCAGACAATCAAATCTTAAAGTACCTACAAAAAGGATCGCGAAATAGTGTAGCGAACTGTAAATTATAGCGGATACGCCTAAAAGATTTCAAATGGTCATAACTTTTGATAGAGTGGTCGGATTGGGATGCGTTAAAAATGAAAGTTTCTCGAAATGGGGAAGGGAATCCAATGGCCAGTTCCCAAAGGGGACCGTGAAATAGTGTAGCGAACTGCAAATTATCGCGTTCGGGGCCTTACCATTCCATGATTATCCAAACTCAAGCCCACTTGCAAACCCATATAGGCATTGATCGCGCATCACTTGACAGGTGCGATCATACCAGCACTAATGCACCGGATCCCATCAGAACTCCGCAGTTAAGCGTGCTTGGGCGAGAGTAGTACTAGGATGGGTGACCTCCTGGGAAGTCCTCGTGTTGCACCTCTTTTTGTATTTCTTTTTTATGCTATTTTTTTTTTCCTGGCCCAGACAATCAAACCATGACTTCACCTTTTCTATGCTCTTTTTGACTTCACCTTTTCTATGCTCTTTTTGCTGACCCAGACAATCAAATCTTAAAGTACCTACAAAAAGGATCGCGAAATAGTGTAGCGAACTGTAAATTATAGCGGATACGCCTAAAAGATTTCAAATGGTCATAACTTTTGATAGAGTGGTCGGATTGGGATGCGTTAAAAATGAAAGTTTCTCGAAATGGGGAAGGGAATCCAATGGCCAGTTCCAAAGGGGACCGTGAAATAGTGTAGCGAACTGCAAATTATCGCGTTCGGGGCCTTACCATTCCATGATTATCCAAACTCAAGCCCACTTGCAAACCCATATAGGCATTGATCGCGCATCACTTGACAGGTGCGATCATACCAGCACTAATGCACCGGATCCCATCAGAACTCCGCAGTTAAGCGTGCTTGGGCGAGAGTAGTACTAGGATGGGTGACCTCCTGGGAAGTCCTCGTGTTGCACCTCTTTTTGTATTTCTTTTTTATGCTATTTTTTTTTTCCTGGCCCAGACAATCAAACCATGACTTCACCTTTTCTATGCTCTTTTTGCTGACCCAGACAATCAAATCTTAAAGTACCTACAAAAAGGATCGCGAAATAGTGTAGCGAACTGTAAATTATAGCGGATACGCTAAAAGATTTCAAATGGTCATAACTTTTGATAGAGTGGTCGGATTGGGATGCGTTAAAAATGAAAGTTTCTCGAAATGGGGAAGGGAATCCAATGGCCAGTTCCCAAAGGGGGACCGTGAAATAGTGTAGCGAACTGCAAATTATCGCGTTCGGGGCCTTACCATTCCATGATTATCCAAACTCAAGCCCACTTGCAAACCCCATATAGGCATTGATCGCGCATCACTTGACAGGTGCGATCATACCAGCACTAATGCACCGGATCCCATCAGAACTCCGCAGTTAAGCGTGCTTGGCGAGAGTAGTACTAGGATGGGTGACCTCCTTGGGAAGTCCTCGTGTTGCACCTCTTTTTGTATTTCTTTTTTATGCTATTTTTTTTTTTCTGGCCCAGACAATCAAACCATGACTTCACCTTTTCTATGCTCTTTTTGCTGACCCAGACAATCAAATCTTAAAGTACCTACAAAAAGGATCGCGAAATAGTGTAGCGAACTGTAAATTATAGCGGATACGCCTAAAAGATTTCAAATGGTCATAACTTTTGATAGAGTGGTCGGATTGGGATGCGTTAAAAATGAAAGTTTCTCGAAATGGGGAAGGGGAATCCAATGGCCAGTTCCCAAAGGGGACCGTGAAATAGTGTAGCGAACTGCAAATTATCCGCGTTCGGGGCTCTTACCATTCCATGATTATCCAAACTCAAGCCCACTTGCAAACCCATATAGGCATTGATCGCGCATCACTTGACAGGTGCGATCATACCAGCACTAATGCACCGGATCCCATCAGAACTCCGCAGTTAAGCGTGCTTGGGCGGAGAGTAGTAACTAGGATGGGTGACCTCCTGGGAAGTCCTCGTGTTGCACCTCTTTTTGTATTTCTTTTTATGCTATTTTTTTTTTTCCTGGCCCAGACAATCAAACCATGACTTCACCTTTTCTATGCTCCTTTTGCTGACCCAGACAATCAAATCTTAAAGTACCTACAAAAAGGATCGCGAAATAGTGTAGCGAACTGTAAATTATAGCGGATACGCCTAAAAGATTTCAAATGGTCATAACTTTTGATATGAGTGGTCGGATTGGGATGCGTTTAAAAATGAAAGTTTCTCGAAATGGGGAAGGGGAATCCAATGGCCAGTTCCCAAAGGGGACCGTGAAATAGTGTAGCGAACTGCAAATTATCGCGTTCGGGGCCTTACCATTCCATGATTATCCAAACTCAAGCCCACTTGCAAACCCATATAGGCATTGATCGCGCATCACTTGACAGGTGCGATCATACCAGCACTAATGCACCAGATCCCATCAGAACTCCGCAGTTAAGCGTGCTTGGGCGAGGAGTAGTACTAGGATGGGTGACCTCCTGGGAAGTCCTCGTGTTGCACCTCTTTTTGTATTTCTTTTTTATGCTATTTTTTTTTTTCCTGGCCCAGACAATCAAACCATGACTTCACCTTTTCTATGCTCTTTTTGCTGACCCAGACAATCAAATCTTAAAGTACCTACAAAAAGGATCGCGAAATAGTGTAGCGAACTGTAAATTATAGCGGATACGCCTAAAAGATTTCAAATGGTCATAACTTTTGATAGAGTGGTCGGATTGGGATGCGTTAAAAATGAAAGTTTCTCGAAATGGGGAAGGGAATCCAATGGCCAGTTCCCAAAAGGGGACCGTGAAATAGTGTAGCGAACTGCAAATTATCGCGTTCGGGGCCTTACCATTCCATGATTATCCAAAACTCAAGCCCACTTGCAAACCCATATAGGCATTGATCGCGCATCACTTGACAGGTGCGATCATACCAGCACTAATGCACCGGATCCCATCAGGAACTCCGCAGTTAAGCGTGCTTGGGCGAGAGTAGTACTAGGATGGGTGACCTCCTGGGAAGTCCTCGTGTTGCACCTCTTTTTGTATTTCTTTTTTATGCTATTTTTTTTTTTCCTGGCCCAGACAATCAAACCATGACTTCACCTTTTTCTATGCTCTTTTTGCTGACCCAGACAATCAAATCTTAAAGTACCTACAAAAAGGATCGCGAAATAGTGTAGCGAACTGTAAATTATAGCGGATACGCCTAAAAGATTTCAAATGGTCATAACTTTTGATAGAAGTGGTCGGATTGGGATGCGTTAAAAATGAAAGTTTCTCGAAATGGGGAAGGGAATCCAATGGCCAGTTCCCAAAGGGGGACCGTGAAATAGTGTAGCGAACTGCAAATTATCGCGTTCGGGGCCATTACCATTCCATGATTATCCAAACTCAAGCCCACTTGCAAACCCATATAGGCATTGATCGCGCATCACTTGACAGGTGCGATCATACCAGCACTAATGCACCGGATCCCATCAGAACTCCGCAGTTAAGCGTGCTTGGGCGAGAGTAGTACTAGGATGGGTGACCTCCTGGGAAGTCCTCGTGTTGCACCTCTTTTTGTATTTCTTTTTTATGCTATTTTTTTTTTTCCTGGCCCAGACAATCAAACCATGACTTCACCTTTTTCTATGCTCTTTTTGCTGACCCAGGACAATCAAATCTTAAAGTACCTACAAAAAGGATCGCGAAATAGTGTAGCGAACTGTAAATTATAGCGGATACGCCTAAAAGATTTCAAATGGGTCATAACTTTTTGATAGAGTGGTCGGATTGGGATGCGTTAAAAATGAAAGTTTCTCGAAATGGGGAAGGGAATCCAATGGCCAGTTCCCAAAGGGGACCGTGAAATAGTGTAGCGAACTGCAAATTATCGCGTTCGGGGCCTTACCATTCCATGATTATCCAAACTCAAGCCACTTGCAAACCCATATAGGCATTGATCGCGCATCACTTGACAGGTGCGATCATACCAGCACTAATGCACCGGATCCCATCAGAACTCCGCAGTTAAGCGTGCTTGGGCGAGAGTAGTACTAGGATGGGTGACCTCCTGGGAAGTCCTCGTGTTGCACCTCTTTTTGTATTTCTTTTTTATGCTATTTTTTTTTTCCTGGCCCAGACAATCAAACCATGACTTCACCTTTTCTATGCTCTTTTGCTGACCCAGACAATCAAATCTTAAAGTACCTACAAAAAGGATCGCGAAATAGTGTAGCGAACTGTAAATTATAGCGGATACGCCTAAAAGATTTCAAATGGTCATAACTTTTGATAGATGTGGTCGGATTGGGGATGCGTTAAAAATGAAAGTTTCTCGAAATGGGGAAGGGAATCCAATGGCCAGTTCCCAAAGGGGACCGTGAAATAGTGTAGCGAACTGCAAATTATCGCGTTCGGGGGCCTTACCATTCCATGATTATCCAAACTCAAGCCCACTTGCAAACCCATATAGGCAATTGATCGCGCATCACTTGACAGGTGCGATCATACCAGCACTAATGCACCGGATCCCATCAGAACTCCGCAGTTAAGCGTGCTTGGGCGAGAGTAGTACTATGGATGGGTGACCTCCTGGGAAGTCCTCGTGTTGCACCTCTTTTTGTATTCTTTTTTATGCTATTTTTTTTTTCCTGGCCCAGACAATCAAACCATGACTTCACCTTTTCTATGCTCTTTTTGCTGACCCAGACAATCAAATCTTAAAGTACCTACAAAAAGGATCGCGAAATAGTGTAGCGAACTGTAAATTATAGCGGATACGCCTAAAAGATTTCAAATGGTCATAACTTTTGATAGAGTGGTCGGATTGGGATGCGTTAAAAATGAAAAGTTTCTCGAAATGGGGAAGGGAATCCAATGGCCAGTTCCCAAAGGGGACCGTGAAATAGTGTAGCGAACTGCAAATTATCGCGTTCGGGGCCTTACCATTCCTTGATTATCCAAACTCAAGCCCACTTGCAAACCCATATAGGCATTGATCGCGCATCACTTGACAGGTGCGATCATACCAGCACTAATGCACCGGATCCCATCAGAACTCCGCAGTTAAGCGTGCTTGGGCGGAGAGTAGTACTAGGATGGGTGACCTCCTGGGAAGTCCTCGTGTTGCACCTCCTTTTTGTATTTCTTTTTTATGCTATTTTTTTTTTCCTGGCCCAGACAATCAAACCATGACTTCACCTTTTCTATGCTCTTTTTGCTGACCCAGACAATCAAATCTTAAAGTACCTACAAAAAGGATCGCGAAATAGTGTAGCGAACTGTAAATTATAGCGGATACGCCTAAAAGATTTCAAATGGTCATAACTTTTGATAGAGTGGTCGGATTGGGAATGCGTGTTAAAAATGAAAGTTTCTCGAAATGGGGAATGGGAATCCAATGGCCAGTTCCCAAAGGGGACCGTGAAATAGTGTAGCGAACTGCAAATTATCGCGTTCGGGGCCTTACCATTCCATGATTTATCCAACTCAAGCCCACTTGCAAACCCATATAGGCATTGATCGCGCATCACTTGACAGGTGCGATCATACCAGCACTAATGCACCGGATCCCATCAGAACTCCGCAGTTAAGCGTGCTTGGGCGAGAGTAGTACTAGGATGGGTGACCTCCTGGGAAGTCCTCGTGTTGCACCTCTTTTTGTATTTCTTTTTTTATGCTATTTTTTTTTTTCCTGGCCCAGACAATCAAACCATGACTTCACCTTTTCTATGCTCTTTTTGCTGACCCAGACAATCAAATCTTAAAGTACCTACAAAAAGGATCGGCGAAATAGTGTAGCGAACTGTAAATTATAGCGGGATACGCCTAAAAGATTTCAAATGGTCATAACTTTTGATAGAGTGGTCGGATTGGGATGCGTTAAAAATGAAAGTTTCTCGAAATGGGGAAGGGAATCCAATGGCCAGTTCCCAAAGGGGACAGTGAAATAGTGTAGCGAACTGCAAATTATCGCGTTCGGGGCCTTACCATTCCATGATTATCCAAACTCAAGCCCCACTTGCAAAACCATATAGGCATTGATCGCGCATCACTTGACAGGTGCGATCATACCAGCACTAATGCACGGATTCCATCAGAACTCCGCAGTTAAGCGTGCTTGGGCTGAGAGTAGTACTAGGATGGGTGACCTCCTGGGAAGTCCTCGTGTTGCACCTCTTTTTGTATTTCTTTTTTATGCTATTGTTTTTTTTCCTGGCCCAGACAATCAAACCATGACTTCACCTTTTCTATGCTCTTTTTGCTGACCCAGACAATCAAATCTTAAAGTACCTACAAAAAGGATCGCGAAATAGTGTAGCGAACTGTAAATTATAGCGGATACGCCCTAAAAGATTTCAAATGGTCATAACTTTTGATAGAGTGGTCGGATTGGGATGCGTTAAAAATGAAAGTTTCTCGAAATGGGGAAGGGAATCCAATGGCCAGTTCCCAAAGGGGACCGTGAAATAGTGTAGCGAACTGCAAATTATAGCGTTCGGGGGCCTTACCATTCATGATTATACCAAACTCAAGCCCACTTGCAAAACCCATATAGGCATTGATCGCGCATCACTTGACAGGTGCGATCATACCAGCACTAATGCACCGGATCCCATCAGAACTCCGCAGTTAAGCGTGCTTGGGCTGAGAGTAGTACTAGGATGGGTGACCTCCTGGGAAGTCCTCGTGTTGCACCTCTTTTTGTATTCTCTTTTTATGCTATTTTTTTTTTTTCCCTGGCCCAGACAATCAAACCATGAACTTCACCTTTTCTATGCTCTTTTTGCTGACCCCAGACAATCAAATCTTAAAGTACCTACAAAAAGGATCGCGAAATAGTGTAGCGAACTGTAAATTATAGCGGATACGCCTAAAAGATTTCAAATGGTCATAACTTTTGATAGAAGTGGTCGGATTGGGATGCGTTAAAAAATGAAAGTTTCTCGAAATGGGGAAGGGAATCCAATGGCACAGTTCCAAAGGGGACCGTGAAATAGAGTGTAGCGAACTGCAAATTATCGCGTTCAGGGGCCTTACCATTCCATGATTATCCAAACTCAAGCCCCACTTGCAAACCCATATAGGCATTGATCGCGCATCACTTGACAGGTGCGATCATATACCAGCACTAATGCACCGGATACCATCAGAACTCCGCAGTTAAGCAGTGCTTGGGCAGAGAGTAGTACTAGGATGGGTGACCTCCTGGGAAGTCCTCGTGTTGCACCTCTTTTATGCTCTTTTTGCTGACCCAGACAATCAAATCTTAAAGTACCTACAAAAAGGATCGCGAAATAGTGTAGCGAACTGTAAATTATAGCGGATACGCCTAAAAGATTTCAAATGGTCATAACTTTTGATAGAGTGGTCGGATTGGGATGCGTTAAAAATGAAAGTTTCTCGAAATGGGGAAGGGAATCCAATGGCCAGTTCCCAAAGGGGACCGTGAAATAGTGTAGCGAACTGCAAATTATCGCGTTCGGGGCCTTACCATTCCATGATTATCCAAACTCAAGCCCACTTGCAAACCCATATAGGCATTGATCGCGCATCACTTGACAGGTGCGATCATACCAGCACTAATGCACCGGATCCCATCAGAACTCCGCAGTTAAGCGTGCTTGGGCGAGAGTAGTACTAGGATGGGTGACCTCCTGGGAAGTCCTCGTGTTGCACCTCTTTTTGTATTTCTTTTTTATGCTATTTTTTTTTTCCTGGCCCAGACAATCAAACCATGACTTCACCTTTTCTATGCTCTTTTTGCTGACCCAGACAATCAAATCTTAAAGTACCTACAAAAAGGATCGCGAAATAGTGTAGCGAACTGTAAATTATAGCGGATACGCCTAAAAGATTTCAAATGGTCATAACTTTTGATAGAGTGGTCGGATTGGGATGCGTTAAAAATGAAAGTTTCTCGAAATGGGGAAGGGAATCCAATGGCCAGTTCCCAAAGGGGACCGTGAAATAGTGTAGCGAACTGCAAATTATCGCGTTCGGGGCCTTACCATTCCATGATTATCCAAACTCAAGCCCACTTGCAAACCCATATAGGCATTGATCGCGCATCACTTGACAGGTGCGATCATACCAGCACTAATGCACCGGATCCCATCAGAACTCCGCAGTTAAGCGTGCTTGGGCGAGAGTAGTACTAGGATGGGTGACCTCCTGGGAAGTCCTCGTGTTGCACCTCTTTTTGTATTTCTTTTTTATGCTATTTTTTTTTTCCTGGCCCAGACAATCAAACCATGACTTCACCTTTTCTATGCTCTTTTTGCTGACCCAGACAATCAAATCTTAAAGTACCTACAAAAAGGATCGCGAAATAGTGTAGCGAACTGTAAATTATAGCGGATACGCCTAAAAGATTTCAAATGGTCATAACTTTTGATAGAGTGGTCGGATTGGGATGCGTTAAAAATGAAAGTTTCTCGAAATGGGGAAGGGAATCCAATGGCCAGTTCCCAAAGGGGACCGTGAAATAGTGTAGCGAACTGCAAATTATCGCGTTCGGGGCCTTACCATTCCATGATTATCCAAACTCAAGCCCACTTGCAAACCCATATAGGCATTGATCGCGCATCACTTGACAGGTGCGATCATACCAGCACTAATGCACCGGATCCCATCAGAACTCCGCAGTTAAGCGTGCTTGGGCGAGAGTAGTACTAGGATGGGTGACCTCCTGGGAAGTCCTCGTGTTGCACCTCTTTTTGTATTTCTTTTTTATGCTATTTTTTTTTTCCTGGCCCAGACAATCAAACCATGACTTCACCTTTTCTATGCTCTTTTTGCTGACCCAGACAATCAAATCTTAAAGTACCTACAAAAAGGATCGCGAAATAGTGTAGCGAACTGTAAATTATAGCGGATACGCCTAAAAGATTTCAAATGGTCATAACTTTTGATAGAGTGGTCGGATTGGGATGCGTTAAAAATGAAAGTTTCTCGAAATGGGGAAGGGAATCCAATGGCCAGTTCCCAAAGGGGACCGTGAAATAGTGTAGCGAACTGCAAATTATCGCGTTCGGGGCCTTACCATTCCATGATTATCCAAACTCAAGCCCACTTGCAAACCCATATAGGCATTGATCGCGCATCACTTGACAGGTGCGATCATACCAGCACTAATGCACCGGATCCCATCAGAACTCCGCAGTTAAGCGTGCTTGGGCGAGAGTAGTACTAGGATGGGTGACCTCCTGGGAAGTCCTCGTGTTGCACCTCTTTTTGTATTTCTTTTTTATGCTATTTTTTTTTTCCTGGCCCAGACAATCAAACCATGACTTCACCTTTTCTATGCTCTTTTTGCTGACCCAGACAATCAAATCTTAAAGTACCTACAAAAAGGATCGCGAAATAGTGTAGCGAACTGTAAATTATAGCGGATACGCCTAAAAGATTTCAAATGGTCATAACTTTTGATAGAGTGGTCGGATTGGGATGCGTTAAAAATGAAAGTTTCTCGAAATGGGGAAGGGAATCCAATGGCCAGTTCCCAAAGGGGACCGTGAAATAGTGTAGCGAACTGCAAATTATCGCGTTCGGGGCCTTACCATTCCATGATTATCCAAACTCAAGCCCACTTGCAAACCCATATAGGCATTGATCGCGCATCACTTGACAGGTGCGATCATACCAGCACTAATGCACCGGATCCCATCAGAACTCCGCAGTTAAGCGTGCTTGGGCGAGAGTAGTACTAGGATGGGTGACCTCCTGGGAAGTCCTCGTGTTGCACCTCTTTTTGTATTTCTTTTTTATGCTATTTTTTTTTTCCTGGCCCAGACAATCAAACCATGACTTCACCTTTTCTATGCTCTTTTTGCTGACCCAGACAATCAAATCTTAAAGTACCTACAAAAAGGATCGCGAAATAGTGTAGCGAACTGTAAATTATAGCGGATACGCCTAAAAGATTTCAAATGGTCATAACTTTTGATAGAGTGGTCGGATTGGGATGCGTTAAAAATGAAAGTTTCTCGAAATGGGGAAGGGAATCCAATGGCCAGTTCCCAAAGGGGACCGTGAAATAGTGTAGCGAACTGCAAATTATCGCGTTCGGGGCCTTACCATTCCATGATTATCCAAACTCAAGCCCACTTGCAAACCCATATAGGCATTGATCGCGCATCACTTGACAGGTGCGATCATACCAGCACTAATGCACCGGATCCCATCAGAACTCCGCAGTTAAGCGTGCTTGGGCGAGAGTAGTACTAGGATGGGTGACCTCCTGGGAAGTCCTCGTGTTGCACCTCTTTTTGTATTTCTTTTTTATGCTATTTTTTTTTTCCTGGCCCAGACAATCAAACCATGACTTCACCTTTTCTATGCTCTTTTTGCTGACCCAGACAATCAAATCTTAAAGTACCTACAAAAAGGATCGCGAAATAGTGTAGCGAACTGTAAATTATAGCGGATACGCCTAAAAGATTTCAAATGGTCATAACTTTTGATAGAGTGGTCGGATTGGGATGCGTTAAAAATGAAAGTTTCTCGAAATGGGGAAGGGAATCCAATGGCCAGTTCCCAAAGGGGACCGTGAAATAGTGTAGCGAACTGCAAATTATCGCGTTCGGGGCCTTACCATTCCATGATTATCCAAACTCAAGCCCACTTGCAAACCCATATAGGCATTGATCGCGCATCACTTGACAGGTGCGATCATACCAGCACTAATGCACCGGATCCCATCAGAACTCCGCAGTTAAGCGTGCTTGGGCGAGAGTAGTACTAGGATGGGTGACCTCCTGGGAAGTCCTCGTGTTGCACCTCTTTTTGTATTTCTTTTTTATGCTATTTTTTTTTTCCTGGCCCAGACAATCAAACCATGACTTCACCTTTTCTATGCTCTTTTTGCTGACCCAGACAATCAAATCTTAAAGTACCTACAAAAAGGATCGCGAAATAGTGTAGCGAACTGTAAATTATAGCGGATACGCCTAAAAGATTTCAAATGGTCATAACTTTTGATAGAGTGGTCGGATTGGGATGCGTTAAAAATGAAAGTTTCTCGAAATGGGGAAGGGAATCCAATGGCCAGTTCCCAAAGGGGACCGTGAAATAGTGTAGCGAACTGCAAATTATCGCGTTCGGGGCCTTACCATTCCATGATTATCCAAACTCAAGCCCACTTGCAAACCCATATAGGCATTGATCGCGCATCACTTGACAGGTGCGATCATACCAGCACTAATGCACCGGATCCCATCAGAACTCCGCAGTTAAGCGTGCTTGGGCGAGAGTAGTACTAGGATGGGTGACCTCCTGGGAAGTCCTCGTGTTGCACCTCTTTTTGTATTTCTTTTTTATGCTATTTTTTTTTTCCTGGCCCAGACAATCAAACCATGACTTCACCTTTTCTATGCTCTTTTTGCTGACCCAGACAATCAAATCTTAAAGTACCTACAAAAAGGATCGCGAAATAGTGTAGCGAACTGTAAATTATAGCGGATACGCCTAAAAGATTTCAAATGGTCATAACTTTTGATAGAGTGGTCGGATTGGGATGCGTTAAAAATGAAAGTTTCTCGAAATGGGGAAGGGAATCCAATGGCCAGTTCCCAAAGGGGACCGTGAAATAGTGTAGCGAACTGCAAATTATCGCGTTCGGGGCCTTACCATTCCATGATTATCCAAACTCAAGCCCACTTGCAAACCCATATAGGCATTGATCGCGCATCACTTGACAGGTGCGATCATACCAGCACTAATGCACCGGATCCCATCAGAACTCCGCAGTTAAGCGTGCTTGGGCGAGAGTAGTACTAGGATGGGTGACCTCCTGGGAAGTCCTCGTGTTGCACCTCTTTTTGTATTTCTTTTTTATGCTATTTTTTTTTTCCTGGCCCAGACAATCAAACCATGACTTCACCTTTTCTATGCTCTTTTTGCTGACCCAGACAATCAAATCTTAAAGTACCTACAAAAAGGATCGCGAAATAGTGTAGCGAACTGTAAATTATAGCGGATACGCCTAAAAGATTTCAAATGGTCATAACTTTTGATAGAGTGGTCGGATTGGGATGCGTTAAAAATGAAAGTTTCTCGAAATGGGGAAGGGAATCCAATGGCCAGTTCCCAAAGGGGACCGTGAAATAGTGTAGCGAACTGCAAATTATCGCGTTCGGGGCCTTACCATTCCATGATTATCCAAACTCAAGCCCACTTGCAAACCCATATAGGCATTGATCGCGCATCACTTGACAGGTGCGATCATACCAGCACTAATGCACCGGATCCCATCAGAACTCCGCAGTTAAGCGTGCTTGGGCGAGAGTAGTACTAGGATGGGTGACCTCCTGGGAAGTCCTCGTGTTGCACCTCTTTTTGTATTTCTTTTTTATGCTATTTTTTTTTTCCTGGCCCAGACAATCAAACCATGACTTCACCTTTTCTATGCTCTTTTTGCTGACCCAGACAATCAAATCTTAAAGTACCTACAAAAAGGATCGCGAAATAGTGTAGCGAACTGTAAATTATAGCGGATACGCCTAAAAGATTTCAAATGGTCATAACTTTTGATAGAGTGGTCGGATTGGGATGCGTTAAAAATGAAAGTTTCTCGAAATGGGGAAGGGAATCCAATGGCCAGTTCCCAAAGGGGACCGTGAAATAGTGTAGCGAACTGCAAATTATCGCGTTCGGGGCCTTACCATTCCATGATTATCCAAACTCAAGCCCACTTGCAAACCCATATAGGCATTGATCGCGCATCACTTGACAGGTGCGATCATACCAGCACTAATGCACCGGATCCCATCAGAACTCCGCAGTTAAGCGTGCTTGGGCGAGAGAGTAGTACTAGGATGGGTGACCTCCTGGGAAGTCCTCGTGTTGCACCTCTTTTTGTATTTCTTTTTTATGCTATTTTTTTTTTCCTGGCCCAGACAATCAAACCATGACTTCACCTTTTCTATGCTCTTTTTGCTGACCCAGACAATCAAATCTTAAAGTACCTACAAAAAGGATCGCGAAATAGTGTAGCGAACTGTAAATTATAGCGGATACGCCTAAAAGATTTCAAATGGTCATAACTTTTGATAGAGTGGTCGGATTGGGATGCGTTAAAAATGAAAGTTTCTCGAAATGGGGAAGGGAATCCAATGGCCAGTTCCCAAAGGGGACCGTGAAATAGTGTAGCGAACTGCAAATTATCGCGTTCGGGGCCTTACCATTCCATGATTATCCAAACTCAAGCCCACTTGCAAACCCATATAGGCATTGATCGCGCATCACTTGACAGGTGCGATCATACCAGCACTAATGCACCGGATCCCATCAGAACTCCGCAGTTAAGCGTGCTTGGGCGAGAGTAGTACTAGGATGGGTGACCTCCTGGGAAGTCCTCGTGTTGCACCTCTTTTTGTATTTCTTTTTTATGCTATTTTTTTTTTCCTGGCCCAGACAATCAAACCATGACTTCACCTTTTCTATGCTCTTTTTGCTGACCCAGACAATCAAATCTTAAAGTACCTACAAAAAGGATCGCGAAATAGTGTAGCGAACTGTAAATTATAGCGGATACGCCTAAAAGATTTCAAATGGTCATAACTTTTGATAGAGTGGTCGGATTGGGATGCGTTAAAAATGAAAGTTTCTCGAAATGGGGAAGGGAATCCAATGGCCAGTTCCCAAAGGGGACCGTGAAATAGTGTAGCGAACTGCAAATTATCGCGTTCGGGGCCTTACCATTCCATGATTATCCAAACTCAAGCCCACTTGCAAACCCATATAGGCATTGATCGCGCATCACTTGACAGGTGCGATCATACCAGCACTAATGCACCGGATCCCATCAGAACTCCGCAGTTAAGCGTGCTTGGGCGAGAGTAGTACTAGGATGGGTGACCTCCTGGGAAGTCCTCGTGTTGCACCTCTTTTTGTATTTCTTTTTTATGCTATTTTTTTTTTCCTGGCCCAGACAATCAAACCATGACTTCACCTTTTCTATGCTCTTTTTGCTGACCCAGACAATCAAATCTTAAAGTACCTACAAAAAGGATCGCGAAATAGTGTAGCGAACTGTAAATTATAGCGGATACGCCTAAAAGATTTCAAATGGTCATAACTTTTGATAGAGTGGTCGGATTGGGATGCGTTAAAAATGAAAGTTTCTCGAAATGGGGAAGGGAATCCAATGGCCAGTTCCCAAAGGGGACCGTGAAATAGTGTAGCGAACTGCAAATTATCGCGTTCGGGGCCTTACCATTCCATGATTATCCAAACTCAAGCCCACTTGCAAACCCATATAGGCATTGATCGCGCATCACTTGACAGGTGCGATCATACCAGCACTAATGCACCGGATCCCATCAGAACTCCGCAGTTAAGCGTGCTTGGGCGAGAGTAGTACTAGGATGGGTGACCTCCTGGGAAGTCCTCGTGTTGCACCTCTTTTTGTATTTCTTTTTTATGCTATTTTTTTTTTCCTGGCCCAGACAATCAAACCATGACTTCACCTTTTCTATGCTCTTTTTGCTGACCCAGACAATCAAATCTTAAAGTACCTACAAAAAGGATCGCGAAATAGTGTAGCGAACTGTAAATTATAGCGGATACGCCTAAAAGATTTCAAATGGTCATAACTTTTGATAGAGTGGTCGGATTGGGATGCGTTAAAAATGAAAGTTTCTCGAAATGGGGAAGGGAATCCAATGGCCAGTTCCCAAAGGGGACCGTGAAATAGTGTAGCGAACTGCAAATTATCGCGTTCGGGGCCTTACCATTCCATGATTATCCAAACTCAAGCCCACTTGCAAACCCATATAGGCATTGATCGCGCATCACTTGACAGGTGCGATCATACCAGCACTAATGCACCGGATCCCATCAGAACTCCGCAGTTAAGCGTGCTTGGGCGAGAGTAGTACTAGGATGGGTGACCTCCTGGGAAGTCCTCGTGTTGCACCTCTTTTTGTATTTCTTTTTTATGCTATTTTTTTTTTCCTGGCCCAGACAATCAAACCATGACTTCACCTTTTCTATGCTCTTTTTGCTGACCCAGACAATCAAATCTTAAAGTACCTACAAAAAGGATCGCGAAATAGTGTAGCGAACTGTAAATTATAGCGGATACGCCTAAAAGATTTCAAATGGTCATAACTTTTGATAGAGTGGTCGGATTGGGATGCGTTAAAAATGAAAGTTTCTCGAAATGGGGAAGGGAATCCAATGGCCAGTTCCCAAAGGGGACCGTGAAATAGTGTAGCGAACTGCAAATTATCGCGTTCGGGGCCTTACCATTCCATGATTATCCAAACTCAAGCCCACTTGCAAACCCATATAGGCATTGATCGCGCATCACTTGACAGGTGCGATCATACCAGCACTAATGCACCGGATCCCATCAGAACTCCGCAGTTAAGCGTGCTTGGGCGAGAGTAGTACTAGGATGGGTGACCTCCTGGGAAGTCCTCGTGTTGCACCTCTTTTTGTATTTCTTTTTTATGCTATTTTTTTTTTCCTGGCCCAGACAATCAAACCATGACTTCACCTTTTCTATGCTCTTTTTGCTGACCCAGACAATCAAATCTTAAAGTACCTACAAAAAGGATCGCGAAATAGTGTAGCGAACTGTAAATTATAGCGGATACGCCTAAAAGATTTCAAATGGTCATAACTTTTGATAGAGTGGTCGGATTGGGATGCGTTAAAAATGAAAGTTTCTCGAAATGGGGAAGGGAATCCAATGGCCAGTTCCCAAAGGGGACCGTGAAATAGTGTAGCGAACTGCAAATTATCGCGTTCGGGGCCTTACCATTCCATGATTATCCAAACTCAAGCCCACTTGCAAACCCATATAGGCATTGATCGCGCATCACTTGACAGGTGCGATCATACCAGCACTAATGCACCGGATCCCATCAGAACTCCGCAGTTAAGCGTGCTTGGGCGAGAGTAGTACTAGGATGGGTGACCTCCTGGGAAGTCCTCGTGTTGCACCTCTTTTTGTATTTCTTTTTTATGCTATTTTTTTTTTCCTGGCCCAGACAATCAAACCATGACTTCACCTTTTCTATGCTCTTTTTGCTGACCCAGACAATCAAATCTTAAAGTACCTACAAAAAGGATCGCGAAATAGTGTAGCGAACTGTAAATTATAGCGGATACGCCTAAAAGATTTCAAATGGTCATAACTTTTGATAGAGTGGTCGGATTGGGATGCGTTAAAAATGAAAGTTTCTCGAAATGGGGAAGGGAATCCAATGGCCAGTTCCCAAAGGGGACCGTGAAATAGTGTAGCGAACTGCAAATTATCGCGTTCGGGGCCTTACCATTCCATGATTATCCAAACTCAAGCCCACTTGCAAACCCATATAGGCATTGATCGCGCATCACTTGACAGGTGCGATCATACCAGCACTAATGCACCGGATCCCATCAGAACTCCGCAGTTAAGCGTGCTTGGGCGAGAGTAGTACTAGGATGGGTGACCTCCTGGGAAGTCCTCGTGTTGCACCTCTTTTTGTATTTCTTTTTTATGCTATTTTTTTTTTCCTGGCCCAGACAATCAAACCATGACTTCACCTTTTCTATGCTCTTTTTGCTGACCCAGACAATCAAATCTTAAAGTACCTACAAAAAGGATCGCGAAATAGTGTAGCGAACTGTAAATTATAGCGGATACGCCTAAAAGATTTCAAATGGTCATAACTTTTGATAGAGTGGTCGGATTGGGATGCGTTAAAAATGAAAGTTTCTCGAAATGGGGAAGGGAATCCAATGGCCAGTTCCCAAAGGGGACCGTGAAATAGTGTAGCGAACTGCAAATTATCGCGTTCGGGGCCTTACCATTCCATGATTATCCAAACTCAAGCCCACTTGCAAACCCATATAGGCATTGATCGCGCATCACTTGACAGGTGCGATCATACCAGCACTAATGCACCGGATCCCATCAGAACTCCGCAGTTAAGCGTGCTTGGGCGAGAGTAGTACTAGGATGGGTGACCTCCTGGGAAGTCCTCGTGTTGCACCTCTTTTTGTATTTCTTTTTTATGCTATTTTTTTTTTCCTGGCCCAGACAATCAAACCATGACTTCACCTTTTCTATGCTCTTTTTGCTGACCCAGACAATCAAATCTTAAAGTACCTACAAAAAGGATCGCGAAATAGTGTAGCGAACTGTAAATTATAGCGGATACGCCTAAAAGATTTCAAATGGTCATAACTTTTGATAGAGTGGTCGGATTGGGATGCGTTAAAAATGAAAGTTTCTCGAAATGGGGAAGGGAATCCAATGGCCAGTTCCCAAAGGGGACCGTGAAATAGTGTAGCGAACTGCAAATTATCGCGTTCGGGGCCTTACCATTCCATGATTATCCAAACTCAAGCCCACTTGCAAACCCATATAGGCATTGATCGCGCATCACTTGACAGGTGCGATCATACCAGCACTAATGCACCGGATCCCATCAGAACTCCGCAGTTAAGCGTGCTTGGGCGAGAGTAGTACTAGGATGGGTGACCTCCTGGGAAGTCCTCGTGTTGCACCTCTTTTTGTATTTCTTTTTTATGCTATTTTTTTTTTCCTGGCCCAGACAATCAAACCATGACTTCACCTTTTCTATGCTCTTTTTGCTGACCCAGACAATCAAATCTTAAAGTACCTACAAAAAGGATCGCGAAATAGTGTAGCGAACTGTAAATTATAGCGGATACGCCTAAAAGATTTCAAATGGTCATAACTTTTGATAGAGTGGTCGGATTGGGATGCGTTAAAAATGAAAGTTTCTCGAAATGGGGAAGGGAATCCAATGGCCAGTTCCCAAAGGGGACCGTGAAATAGTGTAGCGAACTGCAAATTATCGCGTTCGGGGCCTTACCATTCCATGATTATCCAAACTCAAGCCCACTTGCAAACCCATATAGGCATTGATCGCGCATCACTTGACAGGTGCGATCATACCAGCACTAATGCACCGGATCCCATCAGAACTCCGCAGTTAAGCGTGCTTGGGCGAGAGTAGTACTAGGATGGGTGACCTCCTGGGAAGTCCTCGTGTTGCACCTCTTTTTGTATTTCTTTTTTATGCTATTTTTTTTTTCCTGGCCCAGACAATCAAACCATGACTTCACCTTTTCTATGCTCTTTTTGCTGACCCAGACAATCAAATCTTAAAGTACCTACAAAAAGGATCGCGAAATAGTGTAGCGAACTGTAAATTATAGCGGATACGCCTAAAAGATTTCAAATGGTCATAACTTTTGATAGAGTGGTCGGATTGGGATGCGTTAAAAATGAAAGTTTCTCGAAATGGGGAAGGGAATCCAATGGCCAGTTCCCAAAGGGGACCGTGAAATAGTGTAGCGAACTGCAAATTATCGCGTTCGGGGCCTTACCATTCCATGATTATCCAAACTCAAGCCCACTTGCAAACCCATATAGGCATTGATCGCGCATCACTTGACAGGTGCGATCATACCAGCACTAATGCACCGGATCCCATCAGAACTCCGCAGTTAAGCGTGCTTGGGCGAGAGTAGTACTAGGATGGGTGACCTCCTGGGAAGTCCTCGTGTTGCACCTCTTTTTGTATTTCTTTTTTATGCTATTTTTTTTTTCCTGGCCCAGACAATCAAACCATGACTTCACCTTTTCTATGCTCTTTTTGCTGACCCAGACAATCAAATCTTAAAGTACCTACAAAAAGGATCGCGAAATAGTGTAGCGAACTGTAAATTATAGCGGATACGCCTAAAAGATTTCAAATGGTCATAACTTTTGATAGAGTGGTCGGATTGGGATGCGTTAAAAATGAAAGTTTCTCGAAATGGGGAAGGGAATCCAATGGCCAGTTCCCAAAGGGGACCGTGAAATAGTGTAGCGAACTGCAAATTATCGCGTTCGGGGCCTTACCATTCCATGATTATCCAAACTCAAGCCCACTTGCAAACCCATATAGGCATTGATCGCGCATCACTTGACAGGTGCGATCATACCAGCACTAATGCACCGGATCCCATCAGAACTCCGCAGTTAAGCGTGCTTGGGCGAGAGTAGTACTAGGATGGGTGACCTCCTGGGAAGTCCTCGTGTTGCACCTCTTTTTGTATTTCTTTTTTATGCTATTTTTTTTTTCCTGGCCCAGACAATCAAACCATGACTTCACCTTTTCTATGCTCTTTTTGCTGACCCAGACAATCAAATCTTAAAGTACCTACAAAAAGGATCGCGAAATAGTGTAGCGAACTGTAAATTATAGCGGATACGCCTAAAAGATTTCAAATGGTCATAACTTTTGATAGAGTGGTCGGATTGGGATGCGTTAAAAATGAAAGTTTCTCGAAATGGGGAAGGGAATCCAATGGCCAGTTCCCAAAGGGGACCGTGAAATAGTGTAGCGAACTGCAAATTATCGCGTTCGGGGCCTTACCATTCCATGATTATCCAAACTCAAGCCCACTTGCAAACCCATATAGGCATTGATCGCGCATCACTTGACAGGTGCGATCATACCAGCACTAATGCACCGGATCCCATCAGAACTCCGCAGTTAAGCGTGCTTGGGCGAGAGTAGTACTAGGATGGGTGACCTCCTGGGAAGTCCTCGTGTTGCACCTCTTTTTGTATTTCTTTTTTATGCTATTTTTTTTTTCCTGGCCCAGACAATCAAACCATGACTTCACCTTTTCTATGCTCTTTTTGCTGACCCAGACAATCAAATCTTAAAGTACCTACAAAAAGGATCGCGAAATAGTGTAGCGAACTGTAAATTATAGCGGATACGCCTAAAAGATTTCAAATGGTCATAACTTTTGATAGAGTGGTCGGATTGGGATGCGTTAAAAATGAAAGTTTCTCGAAATGGGGAAGGGAATCCAATGGCCAGTTCCCAAAGGGGACCGTGAAATAGTGTAGCGAACTGCAAATTATCGCGTTCGGGGCCTTACCATTCCATGATTATCCAAACTCAAGCCCACTTGCAAACCCATATAGGCATTGATCGCGCATCACTTGACAGGTGCGATCATACCAGCACTAATGCACCGGATCCCATCAGAACTCCGCAGTTAAGCGTGCTTGGGCGAGAGTAGTACTAGGATGGGTGACCTCCTGGGAAGTCCTCGTGTTGCACCTCTTTTTGTATTTCTTTTTTATGCTATTTTTTTTTTCCTGGCCCAGACAATCAAACCATGACTTCACCTTTTCTATGCTCTTTTTGCTGACCCAGACAATCAAATCTTAAAGTACCTACAAAAAGGATCGCGAAATAGTGTAGCGAACTGTAAATTATAGCGGATACGCCTAAAAGATTTCAAATGGTCATAACTTTTGATAGAGTGGTCGGATTGGGATGCGTTAAAAATGAAAGTTTCTCGAAATGGGGAAGGGAATCCAATGGCCAGTTCCCAAAGGGGACCGTGAAATAGTGTAGCGAACTGCAAATTATCGCGTTCGGGGCCTTACCATTCCATGATTATCCAAACTCAAGCCCACTTGCAAACCCATATAGGCATTGATCGCGCATCACTTGACAGGTGCGATCATACCAGCACTAATGCACCGGATCCCATCAGAACTCCGCAGTTAAGCGTGCTTGGGCGAGAGTAGTACTAGGATGGGTGACCTCCTGGGAAGTCCTCGTGTTGCACCTCTTTTTGTATTTCTTTTTTATGCTATTTTTTTTTTCCTGGCCCAGACAATCAAACCATGACTTCACCTTTTCTATGCTCTTTTTGCTGACCCAGACAATCAAATCTTAAAGTACCTACAAAAAGGATCGCGAAATAGTGTAGCGAACTGTAAATTATAGCGGATACGCCTAAAAGATTTCAAATGGTCATAACTTTTGATAGAGTGGTCGGATTGGGATGCGTTAAAAATGAAAGTTTCTCGAAATGGGGAAGGGAATCCAATGGCCAGTTCCCAAAGGGGACCGTGAAATAGTGTAGCGAACTGCAAATTATCGCGTTCGGGGCCTTACCATTCCATGATTATCCAAACTCAAGCCCACTTGCAAACCCATATAGGCATTGATCGCGCATCACTTGACAGGTGCGATCATACCAGCACTAATGCACCGGATCCCATCAGAACTCCGCAGTTAAGCGTGCTTGGGCGAGAGTAGTACTAGGATGGGTGACCTCCTGGGAAGTCCTCGTGTTGCACCTCTTTTTGTATTTCTTTTTTATGCTATTTTTTTTTTCCTGGCCCAGACAATCAAACCATGACTTCACCTTTTCTATGCTCTTTTTGCTGACCCAGACAATCAAATCTTAAAGTACCTACAAAAAGGATCGCGAAATAGTGTAGCGAACTGTAAATTATAGCGGATACGCCTAAAAGATTTCAAATGGTCATAACTTTTGATAGAGTGGTCGGATTGGGATGCGTTAAAAATGAAAGTTTCTCGAAATGGGGAAGGGAATCCAATGGCCAGTTCCCAAAGGGGACCGTGAAATAGTGTAGCGAACTGCAAATTATCGCGTTCGGGGCCTTACCATTCCATGATTATCCAAACTCAAGCCCACTTGCAAACCCATATAGGCATTGATCGCGCATCACTTGACAGGTGCGATCATACCAGCACTAATGCACCGGATCCCATCAGAACTCCGCAGTTAAGCGTGCTTGGGCGAGAGTAGTACTAGGATGGGTGACCTCCTGGGAAGTCCTCGTGTTGCACCTCTTTTTGTATTTCTTTTTTATGCTATTTTTTTTTTCCTGGCCCAGACAATCAAACCATGACTTCACCTTTTCTATGCTCTTTTTGCTGACCCAGACAATCAAATCTTAAAGTACCTACAAAAAGGATCGCGAAATAGTGTAGCGAACTGTAAATTATAGCGGATACGCCTAAAAGATTTCAAATGGTCATAACTTTTGATAGAGTGGTCGGATTGGGATGCGTTAAAAATGAAAGTTTCTCGAAATGGGGAAGGGAATCCAATGGCCAGTTCCCAAAGGGGACCGTGAAATAGTGTAGCGAACTGCAAATTATCGCGTTCGGGGCCTTACCATTCCATGATTATCCAAACTCAAGCCCACTTGCAAACCCATATAGGCATTGATCGCGCATCACTTGACAGGTGCGATCATACCAGCACTAATGCACCGGATCCCATCAGAACTCCGCAGTTAAGCGTGCTTGGGCGAGAGTAGTACTAGGATGGGTGACCTCCTGGGAAGTCCTCGTGTTGCACCTCTTTTTGTATTTCTTTTTTATGCTATTTTTTTTTTCCTGGCCCAGACAATCAAACCATGACTTCACCTTTTCTATGCTCTTTTTGCTGACCCAGACAATCAAATCTTAAAGTACCTACAAAAAGGATCGCGAAATAGTGTAGCGAACTGTAAATTATAGCGGATACGCCTAAAAGATTTCAAATGGTCATAACTTTTGATAGAGTGGTCGGATTGGGATGCGTTAAAAATGAAAGTTTCTCGAAATGGGGAAGGGAATCCAATGGCCAGTTCCCAAAGGGGACCGTGAAATAGTGTAGCGAACTGCAAATTATCGCGTTCGGGGCCTTACCATTCCATGATTATCCAAACTCAAGCCCACTTGCAAACCCATATAGGCATTGATCGCGCATCACTTGACAGGTGCGATCATACCAGCACTAATGCACCGGATCCCATCAGAACTCCGCAGTTAAGCGTGCTTGGGCGAGAGTAGTACTAGGATGGGTGACCTCCTGGGAAGTCCTCGTGTTGCACCTCTTTTTGTATTTCTTTTTTATGCTATTTTTTTTTTCCTGGCCCAGACAATCAAACCATGACTTCACCTTTTCTATGCTCTTTTTGCTGACCCAGACAATCAAATCTTAAAGTACCTACAAAAAGGATCGCGAAATAGTGTAGCGAACTGTAAATTATAGCGGATACGCCTAAAAGATTTCAAATGGTCATAACTTTTGATAGAGTGGTCGGATTGGGATGCGTTAAAAATGAAAGTTTCTCGAAATGGGGAAGGGAATCCAATGGCCAGTTCCCAAAGGGGACCGTGAAATAGTGTAGCGAACTGCAAATTATCGCGTTCGGGGCCTTACCATTCCATGATTATCCAAACTCAAGCCCACTTGCAAACCCATATAGGCATTGATCGCGCATCACTTGACAGGTGCGATCATACCAGCACTAATGCACCGGATCCCATCAGAACTCCGCAGTTAAGCGTGCTTGGGCGAGAGTAGTACTAGGATGGGTGACCTCCTGGGAAGTCCTCGTGTTGCACCTCTTTTTGTATTTCTTTTTTATGCTATTTTTTTTTTCCTGGCCCAGACAATCAAACCATGACTTCACCTTTTCTATGCTCTTTTTGCTGACCCAGACAATCAAATCTTAAAGTACCTACAAAAAGGATCGCGAAATAGTGTAGCGAACTGTAAATTATAGCGGATACGCCTAAAAGATTTCAAATGGTCATAACTTTTGATAGAGTGGTCGGATTGGGATGCGTTAAAAATGAAAGTTTCTCGAAATGGGGAAGGGAATCCAATGGCCAGTTCCCAAAGGGGACCGTGAAATAGTGTAGCGAACTGCAAATTATCGCGTTCGGGGCCTTACCATTCCATGATTATCCAAACTCAAGCCCACTTGCAAACCCATATAGGCATTGATCGCGCATCACTTGACAGGTGCGATCATACCAGCACTAATGCACCGGATCCCATCAGAACTCCGCAGTTAAGCGTGCTTGGGCGAGAGTAGTACTAGGATGGGTGACCTCCTGGGAAGTCCTCGTGTTGCACCTCTTTTTGTATTTCTTTTTTATGCTATTTTTTTTTTCCTGGCCCAGACAATCAAACCATGACTTCACCTTTTCTATGCTCTTTTTGCTGACCCAGACAATCAAATCTTAAAGTACCTACAAAAAGGATCGCGAAATAGTGTAGCGAACTGTAAATTATAGCGGATACGCCTAAAAGATTTCAAATGGTCATAACTTTTGATAGAGTGGTCGGATTGGGATGCGTTAAAAATGAAAGTTTCTCGAAATGGGGAAGGGAATCCAATGGCCAGTTCCCAAAGGGGACCGTGAAATAGTGTAGCGAACTGCAAATTATCGCGTTCGGGGCCTTACCATTCCATGATTATCCAAACTCAAGCCCACTTGCAAACCCATATAGGCATTGATCGCGCATCACTTGACAGGTGCGATCATACCAGCACTAATGCACCGGATCCCATCAGAACTCCGCAGTTAAGCGTGCTTGGGCGAGAGTAGTACTAGGATGGGTGACCTCCTGGGAAGTCCTCGTGTTGCACCTCTTTTTGTATTTCTTTTTTATGCTATTTTTTTTTTCCTGGCCCAGACAATCAAACCATGACTTCACCTTTTCTATGCTCTTTTTGCTGACCCAGACAATCAAATCTTAAAGTACCTACAAAAAGGATCGCGAAATAGTGTAGCGAACTGTAAATTATAGCGGATACGCCTAAAAGATTTCAAATGGTCATAACTTTTGATAGAGTGGTCGGATTGGGATGCGTTAAAAATGAAAGTTTCTCGAAATGGGGAAGGGAATCCAATGGCCAGTTCCCAAAGGGGACCGTGAAATAGTGTAGCGAACTGCAAATTATCGCGTTCGGGGCCTTACCATTCCATGATTATCCAAACTCAAGCCCACTTGCAAACCCATATAGGCATTGATCGCGCATCACTTGACAGGTGCGATCATACCAGCACTAATGCACCGGATCCCATCAGAACTCCGCAGTTAAGCGTGCTTGGGCGAGAGTAGTACTAGGATGGGTGACCTCCTGGGAAGTCCTCGTGTTGCACCTCTTTTTGTATTTCTTTTTTATGCTATTTTTTTTTTCCTGGCCCAGACAATCAAACCATGACTTCACCTTTTCTATGCTCTTTTTGCTGACCCAGACAATCAAATCTTAAAGTACCTACAAAAAGGATCGCGAAATAGTGTAGCGAACTGTAAATTATAGCGGATACGCCTAAAAGATTTCAAATGGTCATAACTTTTGATAGAGTGGTCGGATTGGGATGCGTTAAAAATGAAAGTTTCTCGAAATGGGGAAGGGAATCCAATGGCCAGTTCCCAAAGGGGACCGTGAAATAGTGTAGCGAACTGCAAATTATCGCGTTCGGGGCCTTACCATTCCATGATTATCCAAACTCAAGCCCACTTGCAAACCCATATAGGCATTGATCGCGCATCACTTGACAGGTGCGATCATACCAGCACTAATGCACCGGATCCCATCAGAACTCCGCAGTTAAGCGTGCTTGGGCGAGAGTAGTACTAGGATGGGTGACCTCCTGGGAAGTCCTCGTGTTGCACCTCTTTTTGTATTTCTTTTTTATGCTATTTTTTTTTTCCTGGCCCAGACAATCAAACCATGACTTCACCTTTTCTATGCTCTTTTTGCTGACCCAGACAATCAAATCTTAAAGTACCTACAAAAAGGATCGCGAAATAGTGTAGCGAACTGTAAATTATAGCGGATACGCCTAAAAGATTTCAAATGGTCATAACTTTTGATAGAGTGGTCGGATTGGGATGCGTTAAAAATGAAAGTTTCTCGAAATGGGGAAGGGAATCCAATGGCCAGTTCCCAAAGGGGACCGTGAAATAGTGTAGCGAACTGCAAATTATCGCGTTCGGGGCCTTACCATTCCATGATTATCCAAACTCAAGCCCACTTGCAAACCCATATAGGCATTGATCGCGCATCACTTGACAGGTGCGATCATACCAGCACTAATGCACCGGATCCCATCAGAACTCCGCAGTTAAGCGTGCTTGGGCGAGAGTAGTACTAGGATGGGTGACCTCCTGGGAAGTCCTCGTGTTGCACCTCTTTTTGTATTTCTTTTTTATGCTATTTTTTTTTTCCTGGCCCAGACAATCAAACCATGACTTCACCTTTTCTATGCTCTTTTTGCTGACCCAGACAATCAAATCTTAAAGTACCTACAAAAAGGATCGCGAAATAGTGTAGCGAACTGTAAATTATAGCGGATACGCCTAAAAGATTTCAAATGGTCATAACTTTTGATAGAGTGGTCGGATTGGGATGCGTTAAAAATGAAAGTTTCTCGAAATGGGGAAGGGAATCCAATGGCCAGTTCCCAAAGGGGACCGTGAAATAGTGTAGCGAACTGCAAATTATCGCGTTCGGGGCCTTACCATTCCATGATTATCCAAACTCAAGCCCACTTGCAAACCCATATAGGCATTGATCGCGCATCACTTGACAGGTGCGATCATACCAGCACTAATGCACCGGATCCCATCAGAACTCCGCAGTTAAGCGTGCTTGGGCGAGAGTAGTACTAGGATGGGTGACCTCCTGGGAAGTCCTCGTGTTGCACCTCTTTTTGTATTTCTTTTTTATGCTATTTTTTTTTTCCTGGCCCAGACAATCAAACCATGACTTCACCTTTTCTATGCTCTTTTTGCTGACCCAGACAATCAAATCTTAAAGTACCTACAAAAAGGATCGCGAAATAGTGTAGCGAACTGTAAATTATAGCGGATACGCCTAAAAGATTTCAAATGGTCATAACTTTTGATAGAGTGGTCGGATTGGGATGCGTTAAAAATGAAAGTTTCTCGAAATGGGGAAGGGAATCCAATGGCCAGTTCCCAAAGGGGACCGTGAAATAGTGTAGCGAACTGCAAATTATCGCGTTCGGGGCCTTACCATTCCATGATTATCCAAACTCAAGCCCACTTGCAAACCCATATAGGCATTGATCGCGCATCACTTGACAGGTGCGATCATACCAGCACTAATGCACCGGATCCCATCAGAACTCCGCAGTTAAGCGTGCTTGGGCGAGAGTAGTACTAGGATGGGTGACCTCCTGGGAAGTCCTCGTGTTGCACCTCTTTTTGTATTTCTTTTTTATGCTATTTTTTTTTTTCCTGGCCCAGACAATCAAACCATGACTTCACCTTTTCTATGCTCTTTTTGCTGACCCAGACAATCAAATCTTAAAGTACCTACAAAAAGGATCGCGAAATAGTGTAGCGAACTGTAAATTATAGCGGATACGCCTAAAAGATTTCAAATGGTCATAACTTTTGATAGAGTGGTCGGATTGGGATGCGTTAAAAATGAAAGTTTCTCGAAATGGGGAAGGGAATCCAATGGCCAGTTCCCAAAGGGGACCGTGAAATAGTGTAGCGAACTGCAAATTATCGCGTTCGGGGCCTTACCATTCCATGATTATCCAAACTCAAGCCCACTTGCAAACCCATATAGGCATTGATCGCGCATCACTTGACAGGTGCGATCATACCAGCACTAATGCACCGGATCCCATCAGAACTCCGCAGTTAAGCGTGCTTGGGCGAGAGTAGTACTAGGATGGGTGACCTCCTGGGAAGTCCTCGTGTTGCACCTCTTTTTGTATTTCTTTTTTATGCTATTTTTTTTTTTCCTGGCCCAGACAATCAAACCATGACTTCACCTTTTCTATGCTCTTTTTGCTGACCCAGACAATCAAATCTTAAAGTACCTACAAAAAGGATCGCGAAATAGTGTAGCGAACTGTAAATTATAGCGGATACGCCTAAAAGATTTCAAATGGTCATAACTTTTGATAGAGTGGTCGGATTGGGATGCGTTAAAAATGAAAGTTTCTCGAAATGGGGAAGGGAATCCAATGGCCAGTTCCCAAAGGGGACCGTGAAATAGTGTAGCGAACTGCAAATTATCGCGTTCGGGGCCTTACCATTCCATGATTATCCAAACTCAAGCCCACTTGCAAACCCATATAGGCATTGATCGCGCATCACTTGACAGGTGCGATCATACCAGCACTAATGCACCGGATCCCATCAGAACTCCGCAGTTAAGCGTGCTTGGGCGAGAGTAGTACTAGGATGGGTGACCTCCTGGGAAGTCCTCGTGTTGCACCTCTTTTTGTATTTCTTTTTTATGCTATTTTTTTTTTCCTGGCCCAGACAATCAAACCATGACTTCACCTTTTCTATGCTCTTTTTGCTGACCCAGACAATCAAATCTTAAAGTACCTACAAAAAGGATCGCGAAATAGTGTAGCGAACTGTAAATTATAGCGGATACGCCTAAAAGATTTCAAATGGTCATAACTTTTGATAGAGTGGTCGGATTGGGATGCGTTAAAAATGAAAGTTTCTCGAAATGGGGAAGGGAATCCAATGGCCAGTTCCCAAAGGGGACCGTGAAATAGTGTAGCGAACTGCAAATTATCGCGTTCGGGGCCTTACCATTCCATGATTATCCAAACTCAAGCCCACTTGCAAACCCATATAGGCATTGATCGCGCATCACTTGACAGGTGCGATCATACCAGCACTAATGCACCGGATCCCATCAGAACTCCGCAGTTAAGCGTGCTTGGGCGAGAGTAGTACTAGGATGGGTGACCTCCTGGGAAGTCCTCGTGTTGCACCTCTTTTTGTATTTCTTTTTTATGCTATTTTTTTTTTCCTGGCCCAGACAATCAAACCATGACTTCACCTTTTCTATGCTCTTTTTGCTGACCCAGACAATCAAATCTTAAAGTACCTACAAAAAGGATCGCGAAATAGTGTAGCGAACTGTAAATTATAGCGGATACGCCTAAAAGATTTCAAATGGTCATAACTTTTGATAGAGTGGTCGGATTGGGATGCGTTAAAAATGAAAGTTTCTCGAAATGGGGAAGGGAATCCAATGGCCAGTTCCCAAAGGGGACCGTGAAATAGTGTAGCGAACTGCAAATTATCGCGTTCGGGGCCTTACCATTCCATGATTATCCAAACTCAAGCCCACTTGCAAACCCATATAGGCATTGATCGCGCATCACTTGACAGGTGCGATCATACCAGCACTAATGCACCGGATCCCATCAGAACTCCGCAGTTAAGCGTGCTTGGGCGAGAGTAGTACTAGGATGGGTGACCTCCTGGGAAGTCCTCGTGTTGCACCTCTTTTTGTATTTCTTTTTTATGCTATTTTTTTTTTCCTGGCCCAGACAATCAAACCATGACTTCACCTTTTCTATGCTCTTTTTGCTGACCCAGACAATCAAATCTTAAAGTACCTACAAAAAGGATCGCGAAATAGTGTAGCGAACTGTAAATTATAGCGGATACGCCTAAAAGATTTCAAATGGTCATAACTTTTGATAGAGTGGTCGGATTGGGATGCGTTAAAAATGAAAGTTTCTCGAAATGGGGAAGGGAATCCAATGGCCAGTTCCCAAAGGGGACCGTGAAATAGTGTAGCGAACTGCAAATTATCGCGTTCGGGGCCTTACCATTCCATGATTATCCAAACTCAAGCCCACTTGCAAACCCATATAGGCATTGATCGCGCATCACTTGACAGGTGCGATCATACCAGCACTAATGCACCGGATCCCATCAGAACTCCGCAGTTAAGCGTGCTTGGGCGAGAGTAGTACTAGGATGGGTGACCTCCTGGGAAGTCCTCGTGTTGCACCTCTTTTTGTATTTCTTTTTTATGCTATTTTTTTTTTCCTGGCCCAGACAATCAAACCATGACTTCACCTTTTCTATGCTCTTTTTGCTGACCCAGACAATCAAATCTTAAAGTACCTACAAAAAGGATCGCGAAATAGTGTAGCGAACTGTAAATTATAGCGGATACGCCTAAAAGATTTCAAATGGTCATAACTTTTGATAGAGTGGTCGGATTGGGATGCGTTAAAAATGAAAGTTTCTCGAAATGGGGAAGGGAATCCAATGGCCAGTTCCCAAAGGGGACCGTGAAATAGTGTAGCGAACTGCAAATTATCGCGTTCGGGGCCTTACCATTCCATGATTATCCAAACTCAAGCCCACTTGCAAACCCATATAGGCATTGATCGCGCATCACTTGACAGGTGCGATCATACCAGCACTAATGCACCGGATCCCATCAGAACTCCGCAGTTAAGCGTGCTTGGGCGAGAGTAGTACTAGGATGGGTGACCTCCTGGGAAGTCCTCGTGTTGCACCTCTTTTTGTATTTCTTTTTTATGCTATTTTTTTTTTCCTGGCCCAGACAATCAAACCATGACTTCACCTTTTCTATGCTCTTTTTGCTGACCCAGACAATCAAATCTTAAAGTACCTACAAAAAGGATCGCGAAATAGTGTAGCGAACTGTAAATTATAGCGGATACGCCTAAAAGATTTCAAATGGTCATAACTTTTGATAGAGTGGTCGGATTGGGATGCGTTAAAAATGAAAGTTTCTCGAAATGGGGAAGGGAATCCAATGGCCAGTTCCCAAAGGGGACCGTGAAATAGTGTAGCGAACTGCAAATTATCGCGTTCGGGGCCTTACCATTCCATGATTATCCAAACTCAAGCCCACTTGCAAACCCATATAGGCATTGATCGCGCATCACTTGACAGGTGCGATCATACCAGCACTAATGCACCGGATCCCATCAGAACTCCGCAGTTAAGCGTGCTTGGGCGAGAGTAGTACTAGGATGGGTGATCTCCTGGGAAGTCCTCGTGTTGCACCTCTTTTTGTATTTCTTTTTTATGCTATTTTTTTTTTCCTGGCCCAGACAATCAAACCATGACTTCACCTTTTCTATGCTCTTTTTGCTGACCCAGACAATCAAATCTTAAAGTACCTACAAAAAGGATCGCGAAATAGTGTAGCGAACTGTAAATTATAGCGGATACGCCTAAAAGATTTCAAATGGTCATAACTTTTGATAGAGTGGTCGGATTGGGATGCGTTAAAAATGAAAGTTTCTCGAAATGGGGAAGGGAATCCAATGGCCAGTTCCCAAAGGGGACCGTGAAATAGTGTAGCGAACTGCAAATTATCGCGTTCGGGGCCTTACCATTCCATGATTATCCAAACTCAAGCCCACTTGCAAACCCATATAGGCATTGATCGCGCATCACTTGACAGGTGCGATCATACCAGCACTAATGCACCGGATCCCATCAGAACTCCGCAGTTAAGCGTGCTTGGGCGAGAGTAGTACTAGGATGGGTGACCTCCTGGGAAGTCCTCGTGTTGCACCTCTTTTTGTATTTCTTTTTTATGCTATTTTTTTTTTCCTGGCCCAGACAATCAAACCATGACTTCACCTTTTCTATGCTCTTTTTGCTGACCCAGACAATCAAATCTTAAAGTACCTACAAAAAGGATCGCGAAATAGTGTAGCGAACTGTAAATTATAGCGGATACGCCTAAAAGATTTCAAATGGTCATAACTTTTGATAGAGTGGTCGGATTGGGATGCGTTAAAAATGAAAGTTTCTCGAAATGGGGAAGGGAATCCAATGGCCAGTTCCCAAAGGGGACCGTGAAATAGTGTAGCGAACTGCAAATTATCGCGTTCGGGGCCTTACCATTCCATGATTATCCAAACTCAAGCCCACTTGCAAACCCATATAGGCATTGATCGCGCATCACTTGACAGGTGCGATCATACCAGCACTAATGCACCGGATCCCATCAGAACTCCGCAGTTAAGCGTGCTTGGGCGAGAGTAGTACTAGGATGGGTGACCTCCTGGGAAGTCCTCGTGTTGCACCTCTTTTTGTATTTCTTTTTTATGCTATTTTTTTTTTCCTGGCCCAGACAATCAAACCATGACTTCACCTTTTCTATGCTCTTTTTGCTGACCCAGACAATCAAATCTTAAAGTACCTACAAAAAGGATCGCGAAATAGTGTAGCGAACTGTAAATTATAGCGGATACGCCTAAAAGATTTCAAATGGTCATAACTTTTGATAGAGTGGTCGGATTGGGATGCGTTAAAAATGAAAGTTTCTCGAAATGGGGAAGGGAATCCAATGGCCAGTTCCCAAAGGGGACCGTGAAATAGTGTAGCGACTGCAAATTATCGCGTTCGGGGCCTTACCATTCCATGATTATCCAAACTCAAGCCCACTTGCAAACCCATATAGGCATTGATCGCGCATCACTTGACAGGTGCGATCATACCAGCACTAATGCACCGGATCCCATCAGAACTCCGCAGTTAAGCGTGCTTGGGCGAGAGTAGTACTAGGATGGGTGACCTCCTGGGAAGTCCTCGTGTTGCACCTCTTTTTGTATTTCTTTTTTATGCTATTTTTTTTTTCCTGGCCCAGACAATCAAACCATGACTTCACCTTTTCTATGCTCTTTTTGCTGACCCAGACAATCAAATCTTAAAGTACCTACAAAAAGGATCGCGAAATAGTGTAGCGAACTGTAAATTATAGCGGATACGCCTAAAAGATTTCAAATGGTCATAACTTTTGATAGAGTGGTCGGATTGGGATGCGTTAAAAATGAAAGTTTCTCGAAATGGGGAAGGGAATCCAATGGCCAGTTCCCAAAGGGGACCGTGAAATAGTGTAGCGAACTGCAAATTATCGCGTTCGGGGCCTTACCATTCCATGATTATCCAAACTCAAGCCCACTTGCAAACCCATATAGGCATTGATCGCGCATCACTTGACAGGTGCGATCATACCAGCACTAATGCACCGGATCCCATCAGAACTCCGCAGTTAAGCGTGCTTGGGCGAGAGTAGTACTAGGATGGGTGACCTCCTGGGAAGTCCTCGTGTTGCACCTCTTTTTGTATTTCTTTTTTATGCTATTTTTTTTTTCCTGGCCCAGACAATCAAACCATGACTTCACCTTTTCTATGCTCTTTTTGCTGACCCAGACAATCAAATCTTAAAGTACCTACAAAAAGGATCGCGAAATAGTGTAGCGAACTGTAAATTATAGCGGATACGCCTAAAAGATTTCAAATGGTCATAACTTTTGATAGAGTGGTCGGATTGGGATGCGTTAAAAATGAAAGTTTCTCGAAATGGGGAAGGGAATCCAATGGCCAGTTCCCAAAGGGGACCGTGAAATAGTGTAGCGAACTGCAAATTATCGCGTTCGGGGCCTTACCATTCCATGATTATCCAAACTCAAGCCCACTTGCAAACCCATATAGGCATTGATCGCGCATCACTTGACAGGTGCGATCATACCAGCACTAATGCACCGGATCCCATCAGAACTCCGCAGTTAAGCGTGCTTGGGCGAGAGTAGTACTAGGATGGGTGACCTCCTGGGAAGTCCTCGTGTTGCACCTCTTTTTGTATTTCTTTTTTATGCTATTTTTTTTTTCCTGGCCCAGACAATCAAACCATGACTTCACCTTTTCTATGCTCTTTTTGCTGACCCAGACAATCAAATCTTAAAGTACCTACAAAAAGGATCGCGAAATAGTGTAGCGAACTGTAAATTATAGCGGATACGCCTAAAAGATTTCAAATGGTCATAACTTTTGATAGAGTGGTCGGATTGGGATGCGTTAAAAATGAAAGTTTCTCGAAATGGGGAAGGGAATCCAATGGCCAGTTCCCAAAGGGGACCGTGAAATAGTGTAGCGAACTGCAAATTATCGCGTTCGGGGCCTTACCATTCCATGATTATCCAAACTCAAGCCCACTTGCAAACCCATATAGGCATTGATCGCGCATCACTTGACAGGTGCGATCATACCAGCACTAATGCACCGGATCCCATCAGAACTCCGCAGTTAAGCGTGCTTGGGCGAGAGTAGTACTAGGATGGGTGACCTCCTGGGAAGTCCTCGTGTTGCACCTCTTTTTGTATTTCTTTTTTATGCTATTTTTTTTTTCCTGGCCCAGACAATCAAACCATGACTTCACCTTTTCTATGCTCTTTTTGCTGACCCAGACAATCAAATCTTAAAGTACCTACAAAAAGGATCGCGAAATAGTGTAGCGAACTGTAAATTATAGCGGATACGCCTAAAAGATTTCAAATGGTCATAACTTTTGATAGAGTGGTCGGATTGGGATGCGTTAAAAATGAAAGTTTCTCGAAATGGGGAAGGGAATCCAATGGCCAGTTCCCAAAGGGGACCGTGAAATAGTGTAGCGAACTGCAAATTATCGCGTTCGGGGCCTTACCATTCCATGATTATCCAAACTCAAGCCCACTTGCAAACCCATATAGGCATTGATCGCGCATCACTTGACAGGTGCGATCATACCAGCACTAATGCACCGGATCCCATCAGAACTCCGCAGTTAAGCGTGCTTGGGCGAGAGTAGTACTAGGATGGGTGACCTCCTGGGAAGTCCTCGTGTTGCACCTCTTTTTGTATTTCTTTTTTATGCTATTTTTTTTTTCCTGGCCCAGACAATCAAACCATGACTTCACCTTTTCTATGCTCTTTTTGCTGACCCAGACAATCAAATCTTAAAGTACCTACAAAAAGGATCGCGAAATAGTGTAGCGAACTGTAAATTATAGCGGATACGCCTAAAAGATTTCAAATGGTCATAACTTTTGATAGAGTGGTCGGATTGGGATGCGTTAAAAATGAAAGTTTCTCGAAATGGGGAAGGGAATCCAATGGCCAGTTCCCAAAGGGGACCGTGAAATAGTGTAGCGAACTGCAAATTATCGCGTTCGGGGCCTTACCATTCCATGATTATCCAAACTCAAGCCCACTTGCAAACCCATATAGGCATTGATCGCGCATCACTTGACAGGTGCGATCATACCAGCACTAATGCACCGGATCCCATCAGAACTCCGCAGTTAAGCGTGCTTGGGCGAGAGTAGTACTAGGATGGGTGACCTCCTGGGAAGTCCTCGTGTTGCACCTCTTTTTGTATTTCTTTTTTATGCTATTTTTTTTTTCCTGGCCCAGACAATCAAACCATGACTTCACCTTTTCTATGCTCTTTTTGCTGACCCAGACAATCAAATCTTAAAGTACCTACAAAAAGGATCGCGAAATAGTGTAGCGAACTGTAAATTATAGCGGATACGCCTAAAAGATTTCAAATGGTCATAACTTTTGATAGAGTGGTCGGATTGGGATGCGTTAAAAATGAAAGTTTCTCGAAATGGGGAAGGGAATCCAATGGCCAGTTCCCAAAGGGGACCGTGAAATAGTGTAGCGAACTGCAAATTATCGCGTTCGGGGCCTTACCATTCCATGATTATCCAAACTCAAGCCCACTTGCAAACCCATATAGGCATTGATCGCGCATCACTTGACAGGTGCGATCATACCAGCACTAATGCACCGGATCCCATCAGAACTCCGCAGTTAAGCGTGCTTGGGCGAGAGTAGTACTAGGATGGGTGACCTCCTGGGAAGTCCTCGTGTTGCACCTCTTTTTGTATTTCTTTTTTATGCTATTTTTTTTTTCCTGGCCCAGACAATCAAACCATGACTTCACCTTTTCTATGCTCTTTTTGCTGACCCAGACAATCAAATCTTAAAGTACCTACAAAAAGGATCGCGAAATAGTGTAGCGAACTGTAAATTATAGCGGATACGCCTAAAAGATTTCAAATGGTCATAACTTTTGATAGAGTGGTCGGATTGGGATGCGTTAAAAATGAAAGTTTCTCGAAATGGGGAAGGGAATCCAATGGCCAGTTCCCAAAGGGGACCGTGAAATAGTGTAGCGAACTGCAAATTATCGCGTTCGGGGCCTTACCATTCCATGATTATCCAAACTCAAGCCCACTTGCAAACCCATATAGGCATTGATCGCGCATCACTTGACAGGTGCGATCATACCAGCACTAATGCACCGGATCCCATCAGAACTCCGCAGTTAAGCGTGCTTGGGCGAGAGTAGTACTAGGATGGGTGACCTCCTGGGAAGTCCTCGTGTTGCACCTCTTTTTGTATTTCTTTTTTATGCTATTTTTTTTTTCCTGGCCCAGACAATCAAACCATGACTTCACCTTTTCTATGCTCTTTTTGCTGACCCAGACAATCAAATCTTAAAGTACCTACAAAAAGGATCGCGAAATAGTGTAGCGAACTGTAAATTATAGCGGATACGCCTAAAAGATTTCAAATGGTCATAACTTTTGATAGAGTGGTCGGATTGGGATGCGTTAAAAATGAAAGTTTCTCGAAATGGGGAAGGGAATCCAATGGCCAGTTCCCAAAGGGGACCGTGAAATAGTGTAGCGAACTGCAAATTATCGCGTTCGGGGCCTTACCATTCCATGATTATCCAAACTCAAGCCCACTTGCAAACCCATATAGGCATTGATCGCGCATCACTTGACAGGTGCGATCATACCAGCACTAATGCACCGGATCCCATCAGAACTCCGCAGTTAAGCGTGCTTGGGCGAGAGTAGTACTAGGATGGGTGACCTCCTGGGAAGTCCTCGTGTTGCACCTCTTTTTGTATTTCTTTTTTATGCTATTTTTTTTTTCCTGGCCCAGACAATCAAACCATGACTTCACCTTTTCTATGCTCTTTTTGCTGACCCAGACAATCAAATCTTAAAGTACCTACAAAAAGGATCGCGAAATAGTGTAGCGAACTGTAAATTATAGCGGATACGCCTAAAAGATTTCAAATGGTCATAACTTTTGATAGAGTGGTCGGATTGGGATGCGTTAAAAATGAAAGTTTCTCGAAATGGGGAAGGGAATCCAATGGCCAGTTCCCAAAGGGGACCGTGAAATAGTGTAGCGAACTGCAAATTATCGCGTTCGGGGCCTTACCATTCCATGATTATCCAAACTCAAGCCCACTTGCAAACCCATATAGGCATTGATCGCGCATCACTTGACAGGTGCGATCATACCAGCACTAATGCACCGGATCCCATCAGAACTCCGCAGTTAAGCGTGCTTGGGCGAGAGTAGTACTAGGATGGGTGACCTCCTGGGAAGTCCTCGTGTTGCACCTCTTTTTGTATTTCTTTTTTATGCTATTTTTTTTTTCCTGGCCCAGACAATCAAACCATGACTTCACCTTTTCTATGCTCTTTTTGCTGACCCAGACAATCAAATCTTAAAGTACCTACAAAAAGGATCGCGAAATAGTGTAGCGAACTGTAAATTATAGCGGATACGCCTAAAAGATTTCAAATGGTCATAACTTTTGATAGAGTGGTCGGATTGGGATGCGTTAAAAATGAAAGTTTCTCGAAATGGGGAAGGGAATCCAATGGCCAGTTCCCAAAGGGGACCGTGAAATAGTGTAGCGAACTGCAAATTATCGCGTTCGGGGCCTTACCATTCCATGATTATCCAAACTCAAGCCCACTTGCAAACCCATATAGGCATTGATCGCGCATCACTTGACAGGTGCGATCATACCAGCACTAATGCACCGGATCCCATCAGAACTCCGCAGTTAAGCGTGCTTGGGCGAGAGTAGTACTAGGATGGGTGACCTCCTGGGAAGTCCTCGTGTTGCACCTCTTTTTGTATTTCTTTTTTATGCTATTTTTTTTTTCCTGGCCCAGACAATCAAACCATGACTTCACCTTTTCTATGCTCTTTTTGCTGACCCAGACAATCAAATCTTAAAGTACCTACAAAAAGGATCGCGAAATAGTGTAGCGAACTGTAAATTATAGCGGATACGCCTAAAAGATTTCAAATGGTCATAACTTTTGATAGAGTGGTCGGATTGGGATGCGTTAAAAATGAAAGTTTCTCGAAATGGGGAAGGGAATCCAATGGCCAGTTCCCAAAGGGGACCGTGAAATAGTGTAGCGAACTGCAAATTATCGCGTTCGGGGCCTTACCATTCCATGATTATCCAAACTCAAGCCCACTTGCAAACCCATATAGGCATTGATCGCGCATCACTTGACAGGTGCGATCATACCAGCACTAATGCACCGGATCCCATCAGAACTCCGCAGTTAAGCGTGCTTGGGCGAGAGTAGTACTAGGATGGGTGACCTCCTGGGAAGTCCTCGTGTTGCACCTCTTTTTGTATTTCTTTTTTATGCTATTTTTTTTTTCCTGGCCCAGACAATCAAACCATGACTTCACCTTTTCTATGCTCTTTTTGCTGACCCAGACAATCAAATCTTAAAGTACCTACAAAAAGGATCGCGAAATAGTGTAGCGAACTGTAAATTATAGCGGATACGCCTAAAAGATTTCAAATGGTCATAACTTTTGATAGAGTGGTCGGATTGGGATGCGTTAAAAATGAAAGTTTCTCGAAATGGGGAAGGGAATCCAATGGCCAGTTCCCAAAGGGGACCGTGAAATAGTGTAGCGAACTGCAAATTATCGCGTTCGGGGCCTTACCATTCCATGATTATCCAAACTCAAGCCCACTTGCAAACCCATATAGGCATTGATCGCGCATCACTTGACAGGTGCGATCATACCAGCACTAATGCACCGGATCCCATCAGAACTCCGCAGTTAAGCGTGCTTGGGCGAGAGTAGTACTAGGATGGGTGACCTCCTGGGAAGTCCTCGTGTTGCACCTCTTTTTGTATTTCTTTTTTATGCTATTTTTTTTTTCCTGGCCCAGACAATCAAACCATGACTTCACCTTTTCTATGCTCTTTTTGCTGACCCAGACAATCAAATCTTAAAGTACCTACAAAAAGGATCGCGAAATAGTGTAGCGAACTGTAAATTATAGCGGATACGCCTAAAAGATTTCAAATGGTCATAACTTTTGATAGAGTGGTCGGATTGGGATGCGTTAAAAATGAAAGTTTCTCGAAATGGGGAAGGGAATCCAATGGCCAGTTCCCAAAGGGGACCGTGAAATAGTGTAGCGAACTGCAAATTATCGCGTTCGGGGCCTTACCATTCCATGATTATCCAAACTCAAGCCCACTTGCAAACCCATATAGGCATTGATCGCGCATCACTTGACAGGTGCGATCATACCAGCACTAATGCACCGGATCCCATCAGAACTCCGCAGTTAAGCGTGCTTGGGCGAGAGTAGTACTAGGATGGGTGACCTCCTGGGAAGTCCTCGTGTTGCACCTCTTTTTGTATTTCTTTTTTATGCTATTTTTTTTTTCCTGGCCCAGACAATCAAACCATGACTTCACCTTTTCTATGCTCTTTTTGCTGACCCAGACAATCAAATCTTAAAGTACCTACAAAAAGGATCGCGAAATAGTGTAGCGAACTGTAAATTATAGCGGATACGCCTAAAAGATTTCAAATGGTCATAACTTTTGATAGAGTGGTCGGATTGGGATGCGTTAAAAATGAAAGTTTCTCGAAATGGGGAAGGGAATCCAATGGCCAGTTCCCAAAGGGGACCGTGAAATAGTGTAGCGAACTGCAAATTATCGCGTTCGGGGCCTTACCATTCCATGATTATCCAAACTCAAGCCCACTTGCAAACCCATATAGGCATTGATCGCGCATCACTTGACAGGTGCGATCATACCAGCACTAATGCACCGGATCCCATCAGAACTCCGCAGTTAAGCGTGCTTGGGCGAGAGTAGTACTAGGATGGGTGACCTCCTGGGAAGTCCTCGTGTTGCACCTCTTTTTGTATTTCTTTTTTATGCTATTTTTTTTTTCCTGGCCCAGACAATCAAACCATGACTTCACCTTTTCTATGCTCTTTTTGCTGACCCAGACAATCAAATCTTAAAGTACCTACAAAAAGGATCGCGAAATAGTGTAGCGAACTGTAAATTATAGCGGATACGCCTAAAAGATTTCAAATGGTCATAACTTTTGATAGAGTGGTCGGATTGGGATGCGTTAAAAATGAAAGTTTCTCGAAATGGGGAAGGGAATCCAATGGCCAGTTCCCAAAGGGGACCGTGAAATAGTGTAGCGAACTGCAAATTATCGCGTTCGGGGCCTTACCATTCCATGATTATCCAAACTCAAGCCCACTTGCAAACCCATATAGGCATTGATCGCGCATCACTTGACAGGTGCGATCATACCAGCACTAATGCACCGGATCCCATCAGAACTCCGCAGTTAAGCGTGCTTGGGCGAGAGTAGTACTAGGATGGGTGACCTCCTGGGAAGTCCTCGTGTTGCACCTCTTTTTGTATTTCTTTTTTATGCTATTTTTTTTTTCCTGGCCCAGACAATCAAACCATGACTTCACCTTTTCTATGCTCTTTTTGCTGACCCAGACAATCAAATCTTAAAGTACCTACAAAAAGGATCGCGAAATAGTGTAGCGAACTGTAAATTATAGCGGATACGCCTAAAAGATTTCAAATGGTCATAACTTTTGATAGAGTGGTCGGATTGGGATGCGTTAAAAATGAAAGTTTCTCGAAATGGGGAAGGGAATCCAATGGCCAGTTCCCAAAGGGGACCGTGAAATAGTGTAGCGAACTGCAAATTATCGCGTTCGGGGCCTTACCATTCCATGATTATCCAAACTCAAGCCCACTTGCAAACCCATATAGGCATTGATCGCGCATCACTTGACAGGTGCGATCATACCAGCACTAATGCACCGGATCCCATCAGAACTCCGCAGTTAAGCGTGCTTGGGCGAGAGTAGTACTAGGATGGGTGACCTCCTGGGAAGTCCTCGTGTTGCACCTCTTTTTGTATTTCTTTTTTATGCTATTTTTTTTTTCCTGGCCCAGACAATCAAACCATGACTTCACCTTTTCTATGCTCTTTTTGCTGACCCAGACAATCAAATCTTAAAGTACCTACAAAAAGGATCGCGAAATAGTGTAGCGAACTGTAAATTATAGCGGATACGCCTAAAAGATTTCAAATGGTCATAACTTTTGATAGAGTGGTCGGATTGGGATGCGTTAAAAATGAAAGTTTCTCGAAATGGGGAAGGGAATCCAATGGCCAGTTCCCAAAGGGGACCGTGAAATAGTGTAGCGAACTGCAAATTATCGCGTTCGGGGCCTTACCATTCCATGATTATCCAAACTCAAGCCCACTTGCAAACCCATATAGGCATTGATCGCGCATCACTTGACAGGTGCGATCATACCAGCACTAATGCACCGGATCCCATCAGAACTCCGCAGTTAAGCGTGCTTGGGCGAGAGTAGTACTAGGATGGGTGACCTCCTGGGAAGTCCTCGTGTTGCACCTCTTTTTGTATTTCTTTTTTATGCTATTTTTTTTTTCCTGGCCCAGACAATCAAACCATGACTTCACCTTTTCTATGCTCTTTTTGCTGACCCAGACAATCAAATCTTAAAGTACCTACAAAAAGGATCGCGAAATAGTGTAGCGAACTGTAAATTATAGCGGATACGCCTAAAAGATTTCAAATGGTCATAACTTTTGATAGAGTGGTCGGATTGGGATGCGTTAAAAATGAAAGTTTCTCGAAATGGGGAAGGGAATCCAATGGCCAGTTCCCAAAGGGGACCGTGAAATAGTGTAGCGAACTGCAAATTATCGCGTTCGGGGCCTTACCATTCCATGATTATCCAAACTCAAGCCCACTTGCAAACCCATATAGGCATTGATCGCGCATCACTTGACAGGTGCGATCATACCAGCACTAATGCACCGGATCCCATCAGAACTCCGCAGTTAAGCGTGCTTGGGCGAGAGTAGTACTAGGATGGGTGACCTCCTGGGAAGTCCTCGTGTTGCACCTCTTTTTGTATTTCTTTTTTATGCTATTTTTTTTTTCCTGGCCCAGACAATCAAACCATGACTTCACCTTTTCTATGCTCTTTTTGCTGACCCAGACAATCAAATCTTAAAGTACCTACAAAAAGGATCGCGAAATAGTGTAGCGAACTGTAAATTATAGCGGATACGCCTAAAAGATTTCAAATGGTCATAACTTTTGATAGAGTGGTCGGATTGGGATGCGTTAAAAATGAAAGTTTCTCGAAATGGGGAAGGGAATCCAATGGCCAGTTCCCAAAGGGGACCGTGAAATAGTGTAGCGAACTGCAAATTATCGCGTTCGGGGCCTTACCATTCCATGATTATCCAAACTCAAGCCCACTTGCAAACCCATATAGGCATTGATCGCGCATCACTTGACAGGTGCGATCATACCAGCACTAATGCACCGGATCCCATCAGAACTCCGCAGTTAAGCGTGCTTGGGCGAGAGTAGTACTAGGATGGGTGACCTCCTGGGAAGTCCTCGTGTTGCACCTCTTTTTGTATTTCTTTTTTATGCTATTTTTTTTTTCCTGGCCCAGACAATCAAACCATGACTTCACCTTTTCTATGCTCTTTTTGCTGACCCAGACAATCAAATCTTAAAGTACCTACAAAAAGGATCGCGAAATAGTGTAGCGAACTGTAAATTATAGCGGATACGCCTAAAAGATTTCAAATGGTCATAACTTTTGATAGAGTGGTCGGATTGGGATGCGTTAAAAATGAAAGTTTCTCGAAATGGGGAAGGGAATCCAATGGCCAGTTCCCAAAGGGGACCGTGAAATAGTGTAGCGAACTGCAAATTATCGCGTTCGGGGCCTTACCATTCCATGATTATCCAAACTCAAGCCCACTTGCAAACCCATATAGGCATTGATCGCGCATCACTTGACAGGTGCGATCATACCAGCACTAATGCACCGGATCCCATCAGAACTCCGCAGTTAAGCGTGCTTGGGCTGAGAGTAGTACTAGGATGGGTGACCTCCTGGGAAGTCCTCGTGTTGCACCTCTTTTTGTATTTCTTTTTTATGCTATTTTTTTTTTCCTGGCCCAGACAATCAAACCATGACTTCACCTTTTCTATGCTCTTTTTGCTGACCCAGACAATCAAATCTTAAAGTACCTACAAAAAGGATCGCGAAATAGTGTAGCGAACTGTAAATTATAGCGGATACGCCTAAAAGATTTCAAATGGTCATAACTTTTGATAGAGTGGTCGGATTGGGATGCGTTAAAAATGAAAGTTTCTCGAAATGGGGAAGGGAATCCAATGGCCAGTTCCCAAAGGGGACCGTGAAATAGTGTAGCGAACTGCAAATTATCGCGTTCGGGGCCTTACCATTCCATGATTATCCAAACTCAAGCCCACTTGCAAACCCATATAGGCATTGATCGCGCATCACTTGACAGGTGCGATCATACCAGCACTAATGCACCGGATCCCATCAGAACTCCGCAGTTAAGCGTGCTTGGGCGAGAGTAGTACTAGGATGGGTGACCTCCTGGGAAGTCCTCGTGTTGCACCTCTTTTTGTATTTCTTTTTTATGCTATTTTTTTTTTCCTGGCCCAGACAATCAAACCATGACTTCACCTTTTCTATGCTCTTTTTGCTGACCCAGACAATCAAATCTTAAAGTACCTACAAAAAGGATCGCGAAATAGTGTAGCGAACTGTAAATTATAGCGGATACGCCTAAAAGATTTCAAATGGTCATAACTTTTGATAGAGTGGTCGGATTGGGATGCGTTAAAAATGAAAGTTTCTCGAAATGGGGAAGGGAATCCAATGGCCAGTTCCCAAAGGGGACCGTGAAATAGTGTAGCGAACTGCAAATTATCGCGTTCGGGGCCTTACCATTCCATGATTATCCAAACTCAAGCCCACTTGCAAACCCATATAGGCATTGATCGCGCATCACTTGACAGGTGCGATCATACCAGCACTAATGCACCGGATCCCATCAGAACTCCGCAGTTAAGCGTGCTTGGGCGAGAGTAGTACTAGGATGGGTGACCTCCTGGGAAGTCCTCGTGTTGCACCTCTTTTTGTATTTCTTTTTTATGCTATTTTTTTTTTCCTGGCCCAGACAATCAAACCATGACTTCACCTTTTCTATGCTCTTTTTGCTGACCCAGACAATCAAATCTTAAAGTACCTACAAAAAGGATCGCGAAATAGTGTAGCGAACTGTAAATTATAGCGGATACGCCTAAAAGATTTCAAATGGTCATAACTTTTGATAGAGTGGTCGGATTGGGATGCGTTAAAAATGAAAGTTTCTCGAAATGGGGAAGGGAATCCAATGGCCAGTTCCCAAAGGGGACCGTGAAATAGTGTAGCGAACTGCAAATTATCGCGTTCGGGGCCTTACCATTCCATGATTATCCAAACTCAAGCCCACTTGCAAACCCATATAGGCATTGATCGCGCATCACTTGACAGGTGCGATCATACCAGCACTAATGCACCGGATCCCATCAGAACTCCGCAGTTAAGCGTGCTTGGGCGAGAGTAGTACTAGGATGGGTGACCTCCTGGGAAGTCCTCGTGTTGCACCTCTTTTTGTATTTCTTTTTTATGCTATTTTTTTTTTCCTGGCCCAGACAATCAAACCATGACTTCACCTTTTCTATGCTCTTTTTGCTGACCCAGACAATCAAATCTTAAAGTACCTACAAAAAGGATCGCGAAATAGTGTAGCGAACTGTAAATTATAGCGGATACGCCTAAAAGATTTCAAATGGTCATAACTTTTGATAGAGTGGTCGGATTGGGATGCGTTAAAAATGAAAGTTTCTCGAAATGGGGAAGGGAATCCAATGGCCAGTTCCCAAAGGGGACCGTGAAATAGTGTAGCGAACTGCAAATTATCGCGTTCGGGGCCTTACCATTCCATGATTATCCAAACTCAAGCCCACTTGCAAACCCATATAGGCATTGATCGCGCATCACTTGACAGGTGCGATCATACCAGCACTAATGCACCGGATCCCATCAGAACTCCGCAGTTAAGCGTGCTTGGGCGAGAGTAGTACTAGGATGGGTGACCTCCTGGGAAGTCCTCGTGTTGCACCTCTTTTTGTATTTCTTTTTTATGCTATTTTTTTTTTCCTGGCCCAGACAATCAAACCATGACTTCACCTTTTCTATGCTCTTTTTGCTGACCCAGACAATCAAATCTTAAAGTACCTACAAAAAGGATCGCGAAATAGTGTAGCGAACTGTAAATTATAGCGGATACGCCTAAAAGATTTCAAATGGTCATAACTTTTGATAGAGTGGTCGGATTGGGATGCGTTAAAAATGAAAGTTTCTCGAAATGGGGAAGGGAATCCAATGGCCAGTTCCCAAAGGGGACCGTGAAATAGTGTAGCGAACTGCAAATTATCGCGTTCGGGGCCTTACCATTCCATGATTATCCAAACTCAAGCCCACTTGCAAACCCATATAGGCATTGATCGCGCATCACTTGACAGGTGCGATCATACCAGCACTAATGCACCGGATCCCATCAGAACTCCGCAGTTAAGCGTGCTTGGGCGAGAGTAGTACTAGGATGGGTGACCTCCTGGGAAGTCCTCGTGTTGCACCTCTTTTTGTATTTCTTTTTTATGCTATTTTTTTTTTCCTGGCCCAGACAATCAAACCATGACTTCACCTTTTCTATGCTCTTTTTGCTGACCCAGACAATCAAATCTTAAAGTACCTACAAAAAGGATCGCGAAATAGTGTAGCGAACTGTAAATTATAGCGGATACGCCTAAAAGATTTCAAATGGTCATAACTTTTGATAGAGTGGTCGGATTGGGGATGCGTTAAAAATGAAAGTTTCTCGAAATGGGGAAGGGAATCCAATGGCCAGTTCCCAAAGGGGACCGTGAAATAGTGTAGCGAACTGCAAATTATCGCGTTCGGGGCCTTACCATTCCATGATTATCCAAACTCAAGCCCACTTGCAAACCCATATAGGCATTGATCGCGCATCACTTGACAGGTGCGATCATACCAGCACTAATGCACCGGATCCCATCAGAACTCCGCAGTTAAGCGTGCTTGGGCGAGAGTAGTACTAGGATGGGTGACCTCCTGGGAAGTCCTCGTGTTGCACCTCTTTTTGTATTTCTTTTTTATGCTATTTTTTTTTTCCTGGCCCAGACAATCAAACCATGACTTCACCTTTTCTATGCTCTTTTTGCTGACCCAGACAATCAAATCTTAAAGTACCTACAAAAAGGATCGCGAAATAGTGTAGCGAACTGTAAATTATAGCGGATACGCCTAAAAGATTTCAAATGGTCATAACTTTTGATAGAGTGGTCGGATTGGGATGCGTTAAAAATGAAAGTTTCTCGAAATGGGGAAGGGAATCCAATGGCCAGTTCCCAAAGGGGACCGTGAAATAGTGTAGCGAACTGCAAATTATCGCGTTCGGGGCCTTACCATTCCATGATTATCCAAACTCAAGCCCACTTGCAAACCCATATAGGCATTGATCGCGCATCACTTGACAGGTGCGATCATACCAGCACTAATGCACCGGATCCCATCAGAACTCCGCAGTTAAGCGTGCTTGGGCGAGAGTAGTACTAGGATGGGTGACCTCCTGGGAAGTCCTCGTGTTGCACCTCTTTTTGTATTTCTTTTTTATGCTATTTTCTTTTTCCTGGCCCAGACAATCAAACCATGACTTCACCTTTTCTATGCTCTTTTTGCTGACCCAGACAATCAAATCTTAAAGTACCTACAAAAAGGATCGCGAAATAGTGTAGCGAACTGTAAATTATAGCGGATACGCCTAAAAGATTTCAAATGGTCATAACTTTTGATAGAGTGGTCGGATTGGGATGCGTTAAAAATGAAAGTTTCTCGAAATGGGGAAGGGAATCCAATGGCCAGTTCCCAAAGGGGACCGTGAAATAGTGTAGCGAACTGCAAATTATCGCGTTCGGGGCCTTACCATTCCATGATTATCCAAACTCAAGCCCACTTGCAAACCCATATAGGCATTGATCGCGCATCACTTGACAGGTGCGATCATACCAGCACTAATGCACCGGATCCCATCAGAACTCCGCAGTTAAGCGTGCTTGGGCGAGAGTAGTACTAGGATGGGTGACCTCCTGGGAAGTCCTCGTGTTGCACCTCTTTTTGTATTTCTTTTTTATGCTATTTTTTTTTTCCTGGCCCAGACAATCAAACCATGACTTCACCTTTTCTATGCTCTTTTTGCTGACCCAGACAATCAAATCTTAAAGTACCTACAAAAAGGATCGCGAAATAGTGTAGCGAACTGTAAATTATAGCGGATACGCCTAAAAGATTTCAAATGGTCATAACTTTTGATAGAGTGGTCGGATTGGGATGCGTTAAAAATGAAAGTTTCTCGAAATGGGGAAGGGAATCCAATGGCCAGTTCCCAAAGGGGACCGTGAAATAGTGTAGCGAACTGCAAATTATCGCGTTCGGGGCCTTACCATTCCATGATTATCCAAACTCAAGCCCACTTGCAAACCCATATAGGCATTGATCGCCCATCACTTGACAGGTGCGATCATACCAGCACTAATGCACCGGATCCCATCAGAACTCCGCAGTTAAGCGTGCTTGGGCGAGAGTAGTACTAGGATGGGTGACCTCCTGGGAAGTCCTCGTGTTGCACCTCTTTTTGTATTTCTTTTTTATGCTATTTTCTTTTTCCTGGCCCAGACAATCAAACCATGACTTCACCTTTTCTATGCTCTTTTTGCTGACCCAGACAATCAAATCTTAAAGTACCTACAAAAAGGATCGCGAAATAGTGTAGCGAACTGTAAATTATAGCGGATACGCCTAAAAGATTTCAAATGGTCATAACTTTTGATAGAGTGGTCGGATTGGGATGCGTTAAAAATGAAAGTTTCTCGAAATGGGGAAGGGAATCCAATGGCCAGTTCCCAAAGGGGACCGTGAAATAGTGTAGCGAACTGCAAATTATCGCGTTCGGGGCCTTACCATTCCATGATTATCCAAACTCAAGCCCACTTGCAAACCCATATAGGCATTGATCGCGCATCACTTGACAGGTGCGATCATAGCAGCACTAATGCACCGGATCCCATCAGAACTCCGCAGTTAAGCGTGCTTGGGCGAGAGTAGTACTAGGATGGGTGACCTCCTGGGAAGTCCTCGTGTTGCACCTCTTTTTGTATTTCTTTTTTATGCTATTTTTTTTTTCCTGGCCCAGACAATCAAACCATGACTTCACCTTTTCTATGCTCTTTTTGCTGACCCAGACAATCAAATCTTAAAGTACCTACAAAAAGGATCGCGAAATAGTGTAGCGAACTGTAAATTATAGCGGATACGCCTAAAAGATTTCAAATGGTCATAACTTTTGATAGAGTGGTCGGATTGGGATGCGTTAAAAATGAAAGTTTCTCGAAATGGGGAAGGGAATCCAATGGCCAGTTCCCAAAGGGGACCGTGAAATAGTGTAGCGAACTGCAAATTATCGCGTTCGGGGCCTTACCATTCCATGATTATCCAAACTCAAGCCCACTTGCAAACCCATATAGGCATTGATCGCCCATCACTTGACAGGTGCGATCATACCAGCACTAATGCACCGGATCCCATCAGAACTCCGCAGTTAAGCGTGCTTGGGCGAGAGTAGTACTAGGATGGGTGACCTCCTGGGAAGTCCTCGTGTTGCACCTCTTTTTGTATTTCTTTTTTATGCTATTTTCTTTTTCCTGGCCCAGACAATCAAACCATGACTTCACCTTTTCTATGCTCTTTTTGCTGACCCAGACAATCAAATCTTAAAGTACCTACAAAAAGGATCGCGAAATAGTGTAGCGAACTGTAAATTATAGCGGATACGCCTAAAAGATTTCAAATGGTCATAACTTTTGATAGAGTGGTCGGATTGGGATGCGTTAAAAATGAAAGTTTCTCGAAATGGGGAAGGGAATCCAATGGCCAGTTCCCAAAGGGGACCGTGAAATAGTGTAGCGAACTGCAAATTATCGCGTTCGGGGCCTTACCATTCCATGATTATCCAAACTCAAGCCCACTTGCAAACCCATATAGGCATTGATCGCGCATCACTTGACAGGTGCGATCATAGCAGCACTAATGCACCGGATCCCATCAGAACTCCGCAGTTAAGCGTGCTTGGGCGAGAGTAGTACTAGGATGGGTGACCTCCTGGGAAGTCCTCGTGTTGCACCTCTTTTTGTATTTCTTTTTTATGCTATTTTTTTTTTCCTGGCCCAGACAATCAAACCATGACTTCACCTTTTCTATGCTCTTTTTGCTGACCCAGACAATCAAATCTTAAAGTACCTACAAAAAGGATCGCGAAATAGTGTAGCGAACTGTAAATTATAGCGGATACGCCTAAAAGATTTCAAATGGTCATAACTTTTGATAGAGTGGTCGGATTGGGATGCGTTAAAAATGAAAGTTTCTCGAAATGGGGAAGGGAATCCAATGGCCAGTTCCCAAAGGGGACCGTGAAATAGTGTAGCGAACTGCAAATTATCGCGTTCGGGGCCTTACCATTCCATGATTATCCAAACTCAAGCCCACTTGCAAACCCATATAGGCATTGATCGCGCATCACTTGACAGGTGCGATCATACCAGCACTAATGCACCGGATCCCATCAGAACTCCGCAGTTAAGCGTGCTTGGGCGAGAGTAGTACTAGGATGGGTGACCTCCTGGGAAGTCCTCGTGTTGCACCTCTTTTTGTATTTCTTTTTTATGCTATTTTTTTTTTTCCTGGCCCAGACAATCAAACCATGACTTCACCTTTTCTATGCTCTTTTTGCTGACCCAGACAATCAAATCTTAAAGTACCTACAAAAAGGATCGCGAAATAGTGTAGCGAACTGTAAATTATAGCGGATACGCCTAAAAGATTTCAAATGGTCATAACTTTTGATAGAGTGGTCGGATTGGGATGCGTTAAAAATGAAAGTTTCTCGAAATGGGGAAGGGAATCCAATGGCCAGTTCCCAAAGGGGACCGTGAAATAGTGTAGCGAACTGCAAATTATCGCGTTCGGGGCCTTACCATTCCATGATTATCCAAACTCAAGCCCACTTGCAAACCCATATAGGCATTGATCGCGCATCACTTGATAGGTGCGATCATACCAGCACTAATGCACCGGATCCCATCAGAACTCCGCAGTTAAGCGTGCTTGGGCGAGAGTAGTACTAGGATGGGTGACCTCCTGGGAAGTCCTCGTGTTGCACCTCTTTTTGTATTTCTTTTTTATGCTATTTTCTTTTTCCTGGCCCAGACAATCAAACCATGA
>JAYMYR010000091.1:0-41344 GCA_037954025.1 Phaseolus coccineus | reverse complement strand
TATATAGCATCTTTGGTCATCCTTAAGTGGTCTTGACTTGCATCATATCATTTGAATTTGGAGCCAAAACACATGTCACAAGGGAGGTGTGACTTGATTTCTACTTTGGCACCTCCTAAAACTACACCTACACCTACTTTTTATGTCACATGGAAGGTGTGACTTGTTTTTGTACATTAGCACCCCTTATTTTAATATCTACACCTTCCTTTAATGTTCTACTAAAAACTACACAAAAGAAATTACAAAAGAGATACATCCATTCATGCTTATTTCCCAAAGCTTTAGCCTTGCTCCTATTGATGCTCATGGATTGGGCTTGGGCCCCACTTGACTTGGGCTTCTTGGCTTGGGCTTCTTGGGCTTGGGCCCTCTTTATTTATACTGACTACTTGGATTCTTCAAGAGAACCCAATTATTTACAAAAATTTTCTACTCTTTAAGAAGACTAGTAAGAAGAACTTCAAGTGCTTTGGAATATGGCCCTTTCTTATTTTTGTGAAGTCTTCTTTTGATTGTTGAGATGACCCTTTATATATAGCATCTTTGGTCATCCTTAAGTGGTCTTGACTTGCATCATATCATTTGAATTTGGAGCCAAAACACATGTCACAAGGGAGGTGTGACTTGATTTCTACTTTGGCACCTCCTAAAACTACACCTACACCTACTTTTTATGTCACATGGAAGGTGTGACTTGTTTTTGTACATTAGCACCCCTTATTTTAATATCTACACCTTCCTTTAATGTTCTACTAAAAACTACACAAAAGAAATTACAAAAGAGATACATCCATTCATGCTTATTTCCCAAAGCTTTAGCCTTGCTCCTATTGATGCTCATGGATTGGGCTTGGGCCCCACTTGACTTGGGCTTCTTGGCTTGGGCTTCTTGGGCTTGGGCCCTCTTTATTTATACTACTACTTGGATTCTTCAAGAGAACCCAATTATTTACAAAAATTTTCTACTCTTTAAGAAGACTAGTAAGAAGAACTTCAAGTGCTTTGGAATATGGCCCTTTCTTATTTTTGTGAAGTCTTCTTTTGATTGTTGAGATGACCCTTTATATATAGCATCTTTGGTCATCCTTAAGTGGTCTTGACTTGCATCATATCATTTGAATTTGGAGCCAAAACACATGTCACAAGGGAGGTGTGACTTGATTTCTACTTTGGCACCTCCTAAAACTACACCTACACCTACTTTTTATGTCACATGGAAGGTGTGACTTGTTTTTGTACATTAGCACCCCTTATTTTAATATCTACACCTTCCTTTAATGTTCTACTAAAAACTACACAAAAGAAATTACAAAAGAGATACATCCATTCATGCTTATTTCCCAAAGCTTTAGCCTTGCTCCTATTGATGCTCATGGATTGGGCTTGGGCCCCACTTGACTTGGGCTTCTTGGCTTGGGCTTCTTGGGCTTGGGCCCTCTTTATTTATACTACTACTTGGATTCTTCAAGAGAACCCAATTATTTACAAAAATTTTCTACTCTTTAAGAAGACTAGTAAGAAGAACTTCAAGTGCTTTGGAATATGGCCCTTTCTTATTTTTGTGAAGTCTTCTTTTGATTGTTGAGATGACCCTTTATATATAGCATCTTTGGTCATCCTTAAGTGGTCTTGACTTGCATCATATCATTTGAATTTGGAGCCAAAACACATGTCACAAGGGAGGTGTGACTTGATTTCTACTTTGGCACCTCCTAAAACTACACCTACACCTACTTTTTATGTCACATGGAAGGTGTGACTTGTTTTTGTACATTAGCACCCCTTATTTTAATATCTACACCTTCCTTTAATGTTCTACTAAAAACTACACAAAAGAAATTACAAAAGAGATACATCCATTCATGCTTATTTCCCAAAGCTTTAGCCTTGCTCCTATTGATGCTCATGGATTGGGCTTGGGCCCCACTTGACTTGGGCTTCTTGGCTTGGGCTTCTTGGGCTTGGGCCCTCTTTATTTATACTACTACTTGGATTCTTCAAGAGAACCCAATTATTTACAAAAATTTTCTACTCTTTAAGAAGACTAGTAAGAAGAACTTCAAGTGCTTTGGAATATGGCCCTTTCTTATTTTTGTGAAGTCTTCTTTTGATTGTTGAGATGACCCTTTATATATAGCATCTTTGGTCATCCTTAAGTGGTCTTGACTTGCATCATATCATTTGAATTTGGAGCCAAAACACATGTCACAAGGGAGGTGTGACTTGATTTCTACTTTGGCACCTCCTAAAACTACACCTACACCTACTTTTTATGTCACATGGAAGGTGTGACTTGTTTTTGTACATTAGCACCCCTTATTTTAATATCTACACCTTCCTTTAATGTTCTACTAAAAACTACACAAAAGAAATTACAAAAGAGATACATCCATTCATGCTTATTTCCCAAAGCTTTAGCCTTGCTCCTATTGATGCTCATGGATTGGGCTTGGGCCCCACTTGACTTGGGCTTCTTGGCTTGGGCTTCTTGGGCTTGGGCCCTCTTTATTTATACTACTACTTGGATTCTTCAAGAGAACCCAATTATTTACAAAAATTTTCTACTCTTTAAGAAGACTAGTAAGAAGAACTTCAAGTGCTTTGGAATATGGCCCTTTCTTATTTTTGTGAAGTCTTCTTTTGATTGTTGAGATGACCCTTTATATATAGCATCTTTGGTCATCCTTAAGTGGTCTTGACTTGCATCATATCATTTGAATTTGGAGCCAAAACACATGTCACAAGGGAGGTGTGACTTGATTTCTACTTTGGCACCTCCTAAAACTACACCTACACCTACTTTTTATGTCACATGGAAGGTGTGACTTGTTTTTGTACATTAGCACCCCTTATTTTAATATCTACACCTTCCTTTAATGTTCTACTAAAAACTACACAAAAGAAATTACAAAAGAGATACATCCATTCATGCTTATTTCCCAAAGCTTTAGCCTTGCTCCTATTGATGCTCATGGATTGGGCTTGGGCCCCACTTGACTTGGGCTTCTTGGCTTGGGCTTCTTGGGCTTGGGCCCTCTTTATTTATACTACTACTTGGATTCTTCAAGAGAACCCAATTATTTACAAAAATTTTCTACTCTTTAAGAAGACTAGTAAGAAGAACTTCAAGTGCTTTGGAATATGGCCCTTTCTTATTTTTGTGAAGTCTTCTTTTGATTGTTGAGATGACCCTTTATATATAGCATCTTTGGTCATCCTTAAGTGGTCTTGACTTGCATCATATCATTTGAATTTGGAGCCAAAACACATGTCACAAGGGAGGTGTGACTTGATTTCTACTTTGGCACCTCCTAAAACTACACCTACACCTACTTTTTATGTCACATGGAAGGTGTGACTTGTTTTTGTACATTAGCACCCCTTATTTTAATATCTACACCTTCCTTTAATGTTCTACTAAAAACTACACAAAAGAAATTACAAAAGAGATACATCCATTCATGCTTATTTCCCAAAGCTTTAGCCTTGCTCCTATTGATGCTCATGGATTGGGCTTGGGCCCCACTTGACTTGGGCTTCTTGGCTTGGGCTTCTTGGGCTTGGGCCCTCTTTATTTATACTACTACTTGGATTCTTCAAGAGAACCCAATTATTTACAAAAATTTTCTACTCTTTAAGAAGACTAGTAAGAAGAACTTCAAGTGCTTTGGAATATGGCCCTTTCTTATTTTTGTGAAGTCTTCTTTTGATTGTTGAGATGACCCTTTATATATAGCATCTTTGGTCATCCTTAAGTGGTCTTGACTTGCATCATATCATTTGAATTTGGAGCCAAAACACATGTCACAAGGGAGGTGTGACTTGATTTCTACTTTGGCACCTCCTAAAACTACACCTACACCTACTTTTTATGTCACATGGAAGGTGTGACTTGTTTTTGTACATTAGCACCCCTTATTTTAATATCTACACCTTCCTTTAATGTTCTACTAAAAACTACACAAAAGAAATTACAAAAGAGATACATCCATTCATGCTTATTTCCCAAAGCTTTAGCCTTGCTCCTATTGATGCTCATGGATTGGGCTTGGGCCCCACTTGACTTGGGCTTCTTGGCTTGGGCTTCTTGGGCTTGGGCCCTCTTTATTTATACTACTACTTGGATTCTTCAAGAGAACCCAATTATTTACAAAAATTTTCTACTCTTTAAGAAGACTAGTAAGAAGAACTTCAAGTGCTTTGGAATATGGCCCTTTCTTATTTTGTGAAGTCTTCTTTTGATTGTTGAGATGACCCTTTATATATAGCATCTTTGGTCATCCTTAAGTGGTCTTGACTTGCATCATATCATTTGAATTTGGAGCCAAAACACATGTCACAAGGGAGGTGTGACTTGATTTCTACTTTGGCACCTCCTAAAACTACACCTACACCTACTTTTTATGTCACATGGAAGGTGTGACTTGTTTTTGTACATTAGCACCCCTTATTTTAATATCTACACCTTCCTTTAATGTTCTACTAAAAACTACACAAAAGAAATTACAAAAGAGATACATCCATTCATGCTTATTTCCCAAAGCTTTAGCCTTGCTCCTATTGATGCTCATGGATTGGGCTTGGGCCCCACTTGACTTGGGCTTCTTGGCTTGGGCTTCTTGGGCTTGGGCCCTCTTTATTTATACTACTACTTGGATTCTTCAAGAGAACCCAATTATTTACAAAAATTTTCTACTCTTTAAGAAGACTAGTAAGAAGAACTTCAAGTGCTTTGGAATATGGCCCTTTCTTATTTTTGTGAAGTCTTCTTTTGATTGTTGAGATGACCCTTTATATATAGCATCTTTGGTCATCCTTAAGTGGTCTTGACTTGCATCATATCATTTGAATTTGGAGCCAAAACACATGTCACAAGGGAGGTGTGACTTGATTTCTACTTTGGCACCTCCTAAAACTACACCTACACCTACTTTTTATGTCACATGGAAGGTGTGACTTGTTTTTGTACATTAGCACCCCTTATTTTAATATCTACACCTTCCTTTAATGTTCTACTAAAAACTACACAAAAGAAATTACAAAAGAGATACATCCATTCATGCTTATTTCCCAAAGCTTTAGCCTTGCTCCTATTGATGCTCATGGATTGGGCTTGGGCCCCACTTGACTTGGGCTTCTTGGCTTGGGCTTCTTGGGCTTGGGCCCTCTTTATTTATACTACTACTTGGATTCTTCAAGAGAACCCAATTATTTACAAAAATTTTCTACTCTTTAAGAAGACTAGTAAGAAGAACTTCAAGTGCTTTGGAATATGGCCCTTTCTTATTTTTGTGAAGTCTTCTTTTGATTGTTGAGATGACCCTTTATATATAGCATCTTTGGTCATCCTTAAGTGGTCTTGACTTGCATCATATCATTTGAATTTGGAGCCAAAACACATGTCACAAGGGAGGTGTGACTTGATTTCTACTTTGGCACCTCCTAAAACTACACCTACACCTACTTTTTATGTCACATGGAAGGTGTGACTTGTTTTTGTACATTAGCACCCCTTATTTTAATATCTACACCTTCCTTTAATGTTCTACTAAAAACTACACAAAAGAAATTACAAAAGAGATACATCCATTCATGCTTATTTCCCAAAGCTTTAGCCTTGCTCCTATTGATGCTCATGGATTGGGCTTGGGCCCCACTTGACTTGGGCTTCTTGGCTTGGGCTTCTTGGGCTTGGGCCCTCTTTATTTATACTACTACTTGGATTCTTCAAGAGAACCCAATTATTTACAAAAATTTTCTACTCTTTAAGAAGACTAGTAAGAAGAACTTCAAGTGCTTTGGAATATGGCCCTTTCTTATTTTTGTGAAGTCTTCTTTTGATTGTTGAGATGACCCTTTATATATAGCATCTTTGGTCATCCTTAAGTGGTCTTGACTTGCATCATATCATTTGAATTTGGAGCCAAAACACATGTCACAAGGGAGGTGTGACTTGATTTCTACTTTGGCACCTCCTAAAACTACACCTACACCTACTTTTTATGTCACATGGAAGGTGTGACTTGTTTTTGTACATTAGCACCCCTTATTTTAATATCTACACCTTCCTTTAATGTTCTACTAAAAACTACACAAAAGAAATTACAAAAGAGATACATCCATTCATGCTTATTTCCCAAAGCTTTAGCCTTGCTCCTATTGATGCTCATGGATTGGGCTTGGGCCCCACTTGACTTGGGCTTCTTGGCTTGGGCTTCTTGGGCTTGGGCCCTCTTTATTTATACTACTACTTGGATTCTTCAAGAGAACCCAATTATTTACAAAAATTTTCTACTCTTTAAGAAGACTAGTAAGAAGAACTTCAAGTGCTTTGGAATATGGCCCTTTCTTATTTTTGTGAAGTCTTCTTTTGATTGTTGAGATGACCCTTTATATATAGCATCTTTGGTCATCCTTAAGTGGTCTTGACTTGCATCATATCATTTGAATTTGGAGCCAAAACACATGTCACAAGGGAGGTGTGACTTGATTTCTACTTTGGCACCTCCTAAAACTACACCTACACCTACTTTTTATGTCACATGGAAGGTGTGACTTGTTTTTGTACATTAGCACCCCTTATTTTAATATCTACACCTTCCTTTAATGTTCTACTAAAAACTACACAAAAGAAATTACAAAAGAGATACATCCATTCATGCTTATTTCCCAAAGCTTTAGCCTTGCTCCTATTGATGCTCATGGATTGGGCTTGGGCCCCACTTGACTTGGGCTTCTTGGCTTGGGCTTCTTGGGCTTGGGCCCTCTTTATTTATACTACTACTTGGATTCTTCAAGAGAACCCAATTATTTACAAAAATTTTCTACTCTTTAAGAAGACTAGTAAGAAGAACTTCAAGTGCTTTGGAATATGGCCCTTTCTTATTTTTGTGAAGTCTTCTTTTGATTGTTGAGATGACCCTTTATATATAGCATCTTTGGTCATCCTTAAGTGGTCTTGACTTGCATCATATCATTTGAATTTGGAGCCAAAACACATGTCACAAGGGAGGTGTGACTTGATTTCTACTTTGGCACCTCCTAAAACTACACCTACACCTACTTTTTATGTCACATGGAAGGTGTGACTTGTTTTTGTACATTAGCACCCCTTATTTTAATATCTACACCTTCCTTTAATGTTCTACTAAAAACTACACAAAAGAAATTACAAAAGAGATACATCCATTCATGCTTATTTCCCAAAGCTTTAGCCTTGCTCCTATTGATGCTCATGGATTGGGCTTGGGCCCCACTTGACTTGGGCTTCTTGGCTTGGGCTTCTTGGGCTTGGGCCCTCTTTATTTATACTACTACTTGGATTCTTCAAGAGAACCCAATTATTTACAAAAATTTTCTACTCTTTAAGAAGACTAGTAAGAAGAACTTCAAGTGCTTTGGAATATGGCCCTTTCTTATTTTTGTGAAGTCTTCTTTTGATTGTTGAGATGACCCTTTATATATAGCATCTTTGGTCATCCTTAAGTGGTCTTGACTTGCATCATATCATTTGAATTTGGAGCCAAAACACATGTCACAAGGGAGGTGTGACTTGATTTCTACTTTGGCACCTCCTAAAACTACACCTACACCTACTTTTTATGTCACATGGAAGGTGTGACTTGTTTTTGTACATTAGCACCCCTTATTTTAATATCTACACCTTCCTTTAATGTTCTACTAAAAACTACACAAAAGAAATTACAAAAGAGATACATCCATTCATGCTTATTTCCCAAAGCTTTAGCCTTGCTCCTATTGATGCTCATGGATTGGGCTTGGGCCCCACTTGACTTGGGCTTCTTGGCTTGGGCTTCTTGGGCTTGGGCCCTCTTTATTTATACTACTACTTGGATTCTTCAAGAGAACCCAATTATTTACAAAAATTTTCTACTCTTTAAGAAGACTAGTAAGAAGAACTTCAAGTGCTTTGGAATATGGCCCTTTCTTATTTTTGTGAAGTCTTCTTTTGATTGTTGAGATGACCCTTTATATATAGCATCTTTGGTCATCCTTAAGTGGTCTTGACTTGCATCATATCATTTGAATTTGGAGCCAAAACACATGTCACAAGGGAGGTGTGACTTGATTTCTACTTTGGCACCTCCTAAAACTACACCTACACCTACTTTTTATGTCACATGGAAGGTGTGACTTGTTTTTGTACATTAGCACCCCTTATTTTAATATCTACACCTTCCTTTAATGTTCTACTAAAAACTACACAAAAGAAATTACAAAAGAGATACATCCATTCATGCTTATTTCCCAAAGCTTTAGCCTTGCTCCTATTGATGCTCATGGATTGGGCTTGGGCCCCACTTGACTTGGGCTTCTTGGCTTGGGCTTCTTGGGCTTGGGCCCTCTTTATTTATACTACTACTTGGATTCTTCAAGAGAACCCAATTATTTACAAAAATTTTCTACTCTTTAAGAAGACTAGTAAGAAGAACTTCAAGTGCTTTGGAATATGGCCCTTTCTTATTTTTGTGAAGTCTTCTTTTGATTGTTGAGATGACCCTTTATATATAGCATCTTTGGTCATCCTTAAGTGGTCTTGACTTGCATCATATCATTTGAATTTGGAGCCAAAACACATGTCACAAGGGAGGTGTGACTTGATTTCTACTTTGGCACCTCCTAAAACTACACCTACACCTACTTTTTATGTCACATGGAAGGTGTGACTTGTTTTTGTACATTAGCACCCCTTATTTTAATATCTACACCTTCCTTTAATGTTCTACTAAAAACTACACAAAAGAAATTACAAAAGAGATACATCCATTCATGCTTATTTCCCAAAGCTTTAGCCTTGCTCCTATTGATGCTCATGGATTGGGCTTGGGCCCCACTTGACTTGGGCTTCTTGGCTTGGGCTTCTTGGGCTTGGGCCCTCTTTATTTATACTACTACTTGGATTCTTCAAGAGAACCCAATTATTTACAAAAATTTTCTACTCTTTAAGAAGACTAGTAAGAAGAACTTCAAGTGCTTTGGAATATGGCCCTTTCTTATTTTTGTGAAGTCTTCTTTTGATTGTTGAGATGACCCTTTATATATAGCATCTTTGGTCATCCTTAAGTGGTCTTGACTTGCATCATATCATTTGAATTTGGAGCCAAAACACATGTCACAAGGGAGGTGTGACTTGATTTCTACTTTGGCACCTCCTAAAACTACACCTACACCTACTTTTTATGTCACATGGAAGGTGTGACTTGTTTTTGTACATTAGCACCCCTTATTTTAATATCTACACCTTCCTTTAATGTTCTACTAAAAACTACACAAAAGAAATTACAAAAGAGATACATCCATTCATGCTTATTTCCCAAAGCTTTAGCCTTGCTCCTATTGATGCTCATGGATTGGGCTTGGGCCCCACTTGACTTGGGCTTCTTGGCTTGGGCTTCTTGGGCTTGGGCCCTCTTTATTTATACTACTACTTGGATTCTTCAAGAGAACCCAATTATTTACAAAAATTTTCTACTCTTTAAGAAGACTAGTAAGAAGAACTTCAAGTGCTTTGGAATATGGCCCTTTCTTATTTTTGTGAAGTCTTCTTTTGATTGTTGAGATGACCCTTTATATATAGCATCTTTGGTCATCCTTAAGTGGTCTTGACTTGCATCATATCATTTGAATTTGGAGCCAAAACACATGTCACAAGGGAGGTGTGACTTGATTTCTACTTTGGCACCTCCTAAAACTACACCTACACCTACTTTTTATGTCACATGGAAGGTGTGACTTGTTTTTGTACATTAGCACCCCTTATTTTAATATCTACACCTTCCTTTAATGTTCTACTAAAAACTACACAAAAGAAATTACAAAAGAGATACATCCATTCATGCTTATTTCCCAAAGCTTTAGCCTTGCTCCTATTGATGCTCATGGATTGGGCTTGGGCCCCACTTGACTTGGGCTTCTTGGCTTGGGCTTCTTGGGCTTGGGCCCTCTTTATTTATACTACTACTTGGATTCTTCAAGAGAACCCAATTATTTACAAAAATTTTCTACTCTTTAAGAAGACTAGTAAGAAGAACTTCAAGTGCTTTGGAATATGGCCCTTTCTTATTTTTGTGAAGTCTTCTTTTGATTGTTGAGATGACCCTTTATATATAGCATCTTTGGTCATCCTTAAGTGGTCTTGACTTGCATCATATCATTTGAATTTGGAGCCAAAACACATGTCACAAGGGAGGTGTGACTTGATTTCTACTTTGGCACCTCCTAAAACTACACCTACACCTACTTTTTATGTCACATGGAAGGTGTGACTTGTTTTTGTACATTAGCACCCCTTATTTTAATATCTACACCTTCCTTTAATGTTCTACTAAAAACTACACAAAAGAAATTACAAAAGAGATACATCCATTCATGCTTATTTCCCAAAGCTTTAGCCTTGCTCCTATTGATGCTCATGGATTGGGCTTGGGCCCCACTTGACTTGGGCTTCTTGGCTTGGGCTTCTTGGGCTTGGGCCCTCTTTATTTATACTACTACTTGGATTCTTCAAGAGAACCCAATTATTTACAAAAATTTTCTACTCTTTAAGAAGACTAGTAAGAAGAACTTCAAGTGCTTTGGAATATGGCCCTTTCTTATTTTTGTGAAGTCTTCTTTTGATTGTTGAGATGACCCTTTATATATAGCATCTTTGGTCATCCTTAAGTGGTCTTGACTTGCATCATATCATTTGAATTTGGAGCCAAAACACATGTCACAAGGGAGGTGTGACTTGATTTCTACTTTGGCACCTCCTAAAACTACACCTACACCTACTTTTTATGTCACATGGAAGGTGTGACTTGTTTTTGTACATTAGCACCCCTTATTTTAATATCTACACCTTCCTTTAATGTTCTACTAAAAACTACACAAAAGAAATTACAAAAGAGATACATCCATTCATGCTTATTTCCCAAAGCTTTAGCCTTGCTCCTATTGATGCTCATGGATTGGGCTTGGGCCCCACTTGACTTGGGCTTCTTGGCTTGGGCTTCTTGGGCTTGGGCCCTCTTTATTTATACTACTACTTGGATTCTTCAAGAGAACCCAATTATTTACAAAAATTTTCTACTCTTTAAGAAGACTAGTAAGAAGAACTTCAAGTGCTTTGGAATATGGCCCTTTCTTATTTTTGTGAAGTCTTCTTTTGATTGTTGAGATGACCCTTTATATATAGCATCTTTGGTCATCCTTAAGTGGTCTTGACTTGCATCATATCATTTGAATTTGGAGCCAAAACACATGTCACAAGGGAGGTGTGACTTGATTTCTACTTTGGCACCTCCTAAAACTACACCTACACCTACTTTTTATGTCACATGGAAGGTGTGACTTGTTTTTGTACATTAGCACCCCTTATTTTAATATCTACACCTTCCTTTAATGTTCTACTAAAAACTACACAAAAGAAATTACAAAAGAGATACATCCATTCATGCTTATTTCCCAAAGCTTTAGCCTTGCTCCTATTGATGCTCATGGATTGGGCTTGGGCCCCACTTGACTTGGGCTTCTTGGCTTGGGCTTCTTGGGCTTGGGCCCTCTTTATTTATACTACTACTTGGATTCTTCAAGAGAACCCAATTATTTACAAAAATTTTCTACTCTTTAAGAAGACTAGTAAGAAGAACTTCAAGTGCTTTGGAATATGGCCCTTTCTTATTTTTGTGAAGTCTTCTTTTGATTGTTGAGATGACCCTTTATATATAGCATCTTTGGTCATCCTTAAGTGGTCTTGACTTGCATCATATCATTTGAATTTGGAGCCAAAACACATGTCACAAGGGAGGTGTGACTTGATTTCTACTTTGGCACCTCCTAAAACTACACCTACACCTACTTTTTATGTCACATGGAAGGTGTGACTTGTTTTTGTACATTAGCACCCCTTATTTTAATATCTACACCTTCCTTTAATGTTCTACTAAAAACTACACAAAAGAAATTACAAAAGAGATACATCCATTCATGCTTATTTCCCAAAGCTTTAGCCTTGCTCCTATTGATGCTCATGGATTGGGCTTGGGCCCCACTTGACTTGGGCTTCTTGGCTTGGGCTTCTTGGGCTTGGGCCCTCTTTATTTATACTACTACTTGGATTCTTCAAGAGAACCCAATTATTTACAAAAATTTTCTACTCTTTAAGAAGACTAGTAAGAAGAACTTCAAGTGCTTTGGAATATGGCCCTTTCTTATTTTTGTGAAGTCTTCTTTTGATTGTTGAGATGACCCTTTATATATAGCATCTTTGGTCATCCTTAAGTGGTCTTGACTTGCATCATATCATTTGAATTTGGAGCCAAAACACATGTCACAAGGGAGGTGTGACTTGATTTCTACTTTGGCACCTCCTAAAACTACACCTACACCTACTTTTTATGTCACATGGAAGGTGTGACTTGTTTTTGTACATTAGCACCCCTTATTTTAATATCTACACCTTCCTTTAATGTTCTACTAAAAACTACACAAAAGAAATTACAAAAGAGATACATCCATTCATGCTTATTTCCCAAAGCTTTAGCCTTGCTCCTATTGATGCTCATGGATTGGGCTTGGGCCCCACTTGACTTGGGCTTCTTGGCTTGGGCTTCTTGGGCTTGGGCCCTCTTTATTTATACTACTACTTGGATTCTTCAAGAGAACCCAATTATTTACAAAAATTTTCTACTCTTTAAGAAGACTAGTAAGAAGAACTTCAAGTGCTTTGGAATATGGCCCTTTCTTATTTTTGTGAAGTCTTCTTTTGATTGTTGAGATGACCCTTTATATATAGCATCTTTGGTCATCCTTAAGTGGTCTTGACTTGCATCATATCATTTGAATTTGGAGCCAAAACACATGTCACAAGGGAGGTGTGACTTGATTTCTACTTTGGCACCTCCTAAAACTACACCTACACCTACTTTTTATGTCACATGGAAGGTGTGACTTGTTTTTGTACATTAGCACCCCTTATTTTAATATCTACACCTTCCTTTAATGTTCTACTAAAAACTACACAAAAGAAATTACAAAAGAGATACATCCATTCATGCTTATTTCCCAAAGCTTTAGCCTTGCTCCTATTGATGCTCATGGATTGGGCTTGGGCCCCACTTGACTTGGGCTTCTTGGCTTGGGCTTCTTGGGCTTGGGCCCTCTTTATTTATACTACTACTTGGATTCTTCAAGAGAACCCAATTATTTACAAAAATTTTCTACTCTTTAAGAAGACTAGTAAGAAGAACTTCAAGTGCTTTGGAATATGGCCCTTTCTTATTTTTGTGAAGTCTTCTTTTGATTGTTGAGATGACCCTTTATATATAGCATCTTTGGTCATCCTTAAGTGGTCTTGACTTGCATCATATCATTTGAATTTGGAGCCAAAACACATGTCACAAGGGAGGTGTGACTTGATTTCTACTTTGGCACCTCCTAAAACTACACCTACACCTACTTTTTATGTCACATGGAAGGTGTGACTTGTTTTTGTACATTAGCACCCCTTATTTTAATATCTACACCTTCCTTTAATGTTCTACTAAAAACTACACAAAAGAAATTACAAAAGAGATACATCCATTCATGCTTATTTCCCAAAGCTTTAGCCTTGCTCCTATTGATGCTCATGGATTGGGCTTGGGCCCCACTTGACTTGGGCTTCTTGGCTTGGGCTTCTTGGGCTTGGGCCCTCTTTATTTATACTACTACTTGGATTCTTCAAGAGAACCCAATTATTTACAAAAATTTTCTACTCTTTAAGAAGACTAGTAAGAAGAACTTCAAGTGCTTTGGAATATGGCCCTTTCTTATTTTTGTGAAGTCTTCTTTTGATTGTTGAGATGACCCTTTATATATAGCATCTTTGGTCATCCTTAAGTGGTCTTGACTTGCATCATATCATTTGAATTTGGAGCCAAAACACATGTCACAAGGGAGGTGTGACTTGATTTCTACTTTGGCACCTCCTAAAACTACACCTACACCTACTTTTTATGTCACATGGAAGGTGTGACTTGTTTTTGTACATTAGCACCCCTTATTTTAATATCTACACCTTCCTTTAATGTTCTACTAAAAACTACACAAAAGAAATTACAAAAGAGATACATCCATTCATGCTTATTTCCCAAAGCTTTAGCCTTGCTCCTATTGATGCTCATGGATTGGGCTTGGGCCCCACTTGACTTGGGCTTCTTGGCTTGGGCTTCTTGGGCTTGGGCCCTCTTTATTTATACTACTACTTGGATTCTTCAAGAGAACCCAATTATTTACAAAAATTTTCTACTCTTTAAGAAGACTAGTAAGAAGAACTTCAAGTGCTTTGGAATATGGCCCTTTCTTATTTTTGTGAAGTCTTCTTTTGATTGTTGAGATGACCCTTTATATATAGCATCTTTGGTCATCCTTAAGTGGTCTTGACTTGCATCATATCATTTGAATTTGGAGCCAAAACACATGTCACAAGGGAGGTGTGACTTGATTTCTACTTTGGCACCTCCTAAAACTACACCTACACCTACTTTTTATGTCACATGGAAGGTGTGACTTGTTTTTGTACATTAGCACCCCTTATTTTAATATCTACACCTTCCTTTAATGTTCTACTAAAAACTACACAAAAGAAATTACAAAAGAGATACATCCATTCATGCTTATTTCCCAAAGCTTTAGCCTTGCTCCTATTGATGCTCATGGATTGGGCTTGGGCCCCACTTGACTTGGGCTTCTTGGCTTGGGCTTCTTGGGCTTGGGCCCTCTTTATTTATACTACTACTTGGATTCTTCAAGAGAACCCAATTATTTACAAAAATTTTCTACTCTTTAAGAAGACTAGTAAGAAGAACTTCAAGTGCTTTGGAATATGGCCCTTTCTTATTTTTGTGAAGTCTTCTTTTGATTGTTGAGATGACCCTTTATATATAGCATCTTTGGTCATCCTTAAGTGGTCTTGACTTGCATCATATCATTTGAATTTGGAGCCAAAACACATGTCACAAGGGAGGTGTGACTTGATTTCTACTTTGGCACCTCCTAAAACTACACCTACACCTACTTTTTATGTCACATGGAAGGTGTGACTTGTTTTTGTACATTAGCACCCCTTATTTTAATATCTACACCTTCCTTTAATGTTCTACTAAAAACTACACAAAAGAAATTACAAAAGAGATACATCCATTCATGCTTATTTCCCAAAGCTTTAGCCTTGCTCCTATTGATGCTCATGGATTGGGCTTGGGCCCCACTTGACTTGGGCTTCTTGGCTTGGGCTTCTTGGGCTTGGGCCCTCTTTATTTATACTACTACTTGGATTCTTCAAGAGAACCCAATTATTTACAAAAATTTTCTACTCTTTAAGAAGACTAGTAAGAAGAACTTCAAGTGCTTTGGAATATGGCCCTTTCTTATTTTTGTGAAGTCTTCTTTTGATTGTTGAGATGACCCTTTATATATAGCATCTTTGGTCATCCTTAAGTGGTCTTGACTTGCATCATATCATTTGAATTTGGAGCCAAAACACATGTCACAAGGGAGGTGTGACTTGATTTCTACTTTGGCACCTCCTAAAACTACACCTACACCTACTTTTTATGTCACATGGAAGGTGTGACTTGTTTTTGTACATTAGCACCCCTTATTTTAATATCTACACCTTCCTTTAATGTTCTACTAAAAACTACACAAAAGAAATTACAAAAGAGATACATCCATTCATGCTTATTTCCCAAAGCTTTAGCCTTGCTCCTATTGATGCTCATGGATTGGGCTTGGGCCCCACTTGACTTGGGCTTCTTGGCTTGGGCTTCTTGGGCTTGGGCCCTCTTTATTTATACTACTACTTGGATTCTTCAAGAGAACCCAATTATTTACAAAAATTTTCTACTCTTTAAGAAGACTAGTAAGAAGAACTTCAAGTGCTTTGGAATATGGCCCTTTCTTATTTTTGTGAAGTCTTCTTTTGATTGTTGAGATGACCCTTTATATATAGCATCTTTGGTCATCCTTAAGTGGTCTTGACTTGCATCATATCATTTGAATTTGGAGCCAAAACACATGTCACAAGGGAGGTGTGACTTGATTTCTACTTTGGCACCTCCTAAAACTACACCTACACCTACTTTTTATGTCACATGGAAGGTGTGACTTGTTTTTGTACATTAGCACCCCTTATTTTAATATCTACACCTTCCTTTAATGTTCTACTAAAAACTACACAAAAGAAATTACAAAAGAGATACATCCATTCATGCTTATTTCCCAAAGCTTTAGCCTTGCTCCTATTGATGCTCATGGATTGGGCTTGGGCCCCACTTGACTTGGGCTTCTTGGCTTGGGCTTCTTGGGCTTGGGCCCTCTTTATTTATACTACTACTTGGATTCTTCAAGAGAACCCAATTATTTACAAAAATTTTCTACTCTTTAAGAAGACTAGTAAGAAGAACTTCAAGTGCTTTGGAATATGGCCCTTTCTTATTTTTGTGAAGTCTTCTTTTGATTGTTGAGATGACCCTTTATATATAGCATCTTTGGTCATCCTTAAGTGGTCTTGACTTGCATCATATCATTTGAATTTGGAGCCAAAACACATGTCACAAGGGAGGTGTGACTTGATTTCTACTTTGGCACCTCCTAAAACTACACCTACACCTACTTTTTATGTCACATGGAAGGTGTGACTTGTTTTTGTACATTAGCACCCCTTATTTTAATATCTACACCTTCCTTTAATGTTCTACTAAAAACTACACAAAAGAAATTACAAAAGAGATACATCCATTCATGCTTATTTCCCAAAGCTTTAGCCTTGCTCCTATTGATGCTCATGGATTGGGCTTGGGCCCCACTTGACTTGGGCTTCTTGGCTTGGGCTTCTTGGGCTTGGGCCCTCTTTATTTATACTACTACTTGGATTCTTCAAGAGAACCCAATTATTTACAAAAATTTTCTACTCTTTAAGAAGACTAGTAAGAAGAACTTCAAGTGCTTTGGAATATGGCCCTTTCTTATTTTTGTGAAGTCTTCTTTTGATTGTTGAGATGACCCTTTATATATAGCATCTTTGGTCATCCTTAAGTGGTCTTGACTTGCATCATATCATTTGAATTTGGAGCCAAAACACATGTCACAAGGGAGGTGTGACTTGATTTCTACTTTGGCACCTCCTAAAACTACACCTACACCTACTTTTTATGTCACATGGAAGGTGTGACTTGTTTTTGTACATTAGCACCCCTTATTTTAATATCTACACCTTCCTTTAATGTTCTACTAAAAACTACACAAAAGAAATTACAAAAGAGATACATCCATTCATGCTTATTTCCCAAAGCTTTAGCCTTGCTCCTATTGATGCTCATGGATTGGGCTTGGGCCCCACTTGACTTGGGCTTCTTGGCTTGGGCTTCTTGGGCTTGGGCCCTCTTTATTTATACTACTACTTGGATTCTTCAAGAGAACCCAATTATTTACAAAAATTTTCTACTCTTTAAGAAGACTAGTAAGAAGAACTTCAAGTGCTTTGGAATATGGCCCTTTCTTATTTTTGTGAAGTCTTCTTTTGATTGTTGAGATGACCCTTTATATATAGCATCTTTGGTCATCCTTAAGTGGTCTTGACTTGCATCATATCATTTGAATTTGGAGCCAAAACACATGTCACAAGGGAGGTGTGACTTGATTTCTACTTTGGCACCTCCTAAAACTACACCTACACCTACTTTTTATGTCACATGGAAGGTGTGACTTGTTTTTGTACATTAGCACCCCTTATTTTAATATCTACACCTTCCTTTAATGTTCTACTAAAAACTACACAAAAGAAATTACAAAAGAGATACATCCATTCATGCTTATTTCCCAAAGCTTTAGCCTTGCTCCTATTGATGCTCATGGATTGGGCTTGGGCCCCACTTGACTTGGGCTTCTTGGCTTGGGCTTCTTGGGCTTGGGCCCTCTTTATTTATACTACTACTTGGATTCTTCAAGAGAACCCAATTATTTACAAAAATTTTCTACTCTTTAAGAAGACTAGTAAGAAGAACTTCAAGTGCTTTGGAATATGGCCCTTTCTTATTTTTGTGAAGTCTTCTTTTGATTGTTGAGATGACCCTTTATATATAGCATCTTTGGTCATCCTTAAGTGGTCTTGACTTGCATCATATCATTTGAATTTGGAGCCAAAACACATGTCACAAGGGAGGTGTGACTTGATTTCTACTTTGGCACCTCCTAAAACTACACCTACACCTACTTTTTATGTCACATGGAAGGTGTGACTTGTTTTTGTACATTAGCACCCCTTATTTTAATATCTACACCTTCCTTTAATGTTCTACTAAAAACTACACAAAAGAAATTACAAAAGAGATACATCCATTCATGCTTATTTCCCAAAGCTTTAGCCTTGCTCCTATTGATGCTCATGGATTGGGCTTGGGCCCCACTTGACTTGGGCTTCTTGGCTTGGGCTTCTTGGGCTTGGGCCCTCTTTATTTATACTACTACTTGGATTCTTCAAGAGAACCCAATTATTTACAAAAATTTTCTACTCTTTAAGAAGACTAGTAAGAAGAACTTCAAGTGCTTTGGAATATGGCCCTTTCTTATTTTTGTGAAGTCTTCTTTTGATTGTTGAGATGACCCTTTATATATAGCATCTTTGGTCATCCTTAAGTGGTCTTGACTTGCATCATATCATTTGAATTTGGAGCCAAAACACATGTCACAAGGGAGGTGTGACTTGATTTCTACTTTGGCACCTCCTAAAACTACACCTACACCTACTTTTTATGTCACATGGAAGGTGTGACTTGTTTTTGTACATTAGCACCCCTTATTTTAATATCTACACCTTCCTTTAATGTTCTACTAAAAACTACACAAAAGAAATTACAAAAGAGATACATCCATTCATGCTTATTTCCCAAAGCTTTAGCCTTGCTCCTATTGATGCTCATGGATTGGGCTTGGGCCCCACTTGACTTGGGCTTCTTGGCTTGGGCTTCTTGGGCTTGGGCCCTCTTTATTTATACTACTACTTGGATTCTTCAAGAGAACCCAATTATTTACAAAAATTTTCTACTCTTTAAGAAGACTAGTAAGAAGAACTTCAAGTGCTTTGGAATATGGCCCTTTCTTATTTTTGTGAAGTCTTCTTTTGATTGTTGAGATGACCCTTTATATATAGCATCTTTGGTCATCCTTAAGTGGTCTTGACTTGCATCATATCATTTGAATTTGGAGCCAAAACACATGTCACAAGGGAGGTGTGACTTGATTTCTACTTTGGCACCTCCTAAAACTACACCTACACCTACTTTTTATGTCACATGGAAGGTGTGACTTGTTTTTGTACATTAGCACCCCTTATTTTAATATCTACACCTTCCTTTAATGTTCTACTAAAAACTACACAAAAGAAATTACAAAAGAGATACATCCATTCATGCTTATTTCCCAAAGCTTTAGCCTTGCTCCTATTGATGCTCATGGATTGGGCTTGGGCCCCACTTGACTTGGGCTTCTTGGCTTGGGCTTCTTGGGCTTGGGCCCTCTTTATTTATACTACTACTTGGATTCTTCAAGAGAACCCAATTATTTACAAAAATTTTCTACTCTTTAAGAAGACTAGTAAGAAGAACTTCAAGTGCTTTGGAATATGGCCCTTTCTTATTTTTGTGAAGTCTTCTTTTGATTGTTGAGATGACCCTTTATATATAGCATCTTTGGTCATCCTTAAGTGGTCTTGACTTGCATCATATCATTTGAATTTGGAGCCAAAACACATGTCACAAGGGAGGTGTGACTTGATTTCTACTTTGGCACCTCCTAAAACTACACCTACACCTACTTTTTATGTCACATGGAAGGTGTGACTTGTTTTTGTACATTAGCACCCCTTATTTTAATATCTACACCTTCCTTTAATGTTCTACTAAAAACTACACAAAAGAAATTACAAAAGAGATACATCCATTCATGCTTATTTCCCAAAGCTTTAGCCTTGCTCCTATTGATGCTCATGGATTGGGCTTGGGCCCCACTTGACTTGGGCTTCTTGGCTTGGGCTTCTTGGGCTTGGGCCCTCTTTATTTATACTACTACTTGGATTCTTCAAGAGAACCCAATTATTTACAAAAATTTTCTACTCTTTAAGAAGACTAGTAAGAAGAACTTCAAGTGCTTTGGAATATGGCCCTTTCTTATTTTTGTGAAGTCTTCTTTTGATTGTTGAGATGACCCTTTATATATAGCATCTTTGGTCATCCTTAAGTGGTCTTGACTTGCATCATATCATTTGAATTTGGAGCCAAAACACATGTCACAAGGGAGGTGTGACTTGATTTCTACTTTGGCACCTCCTAAAACTACACCTACACCTACTTTTTATGTCACATGGAAGGTGTGACTTGTTTTTGTACATTAGCACCCCTTATTTTAATATCTACACCTTCCTTTAATGTTCTACTAAAAACTACACAAAAGAAATTACAAAAGAGATACATCCATTCATGCTTATTTCCCAAAGCTTTAGCCTTGCTCCTATTGATGCTCATGGATTGGGCTTGGGCCCCACTTGACTTGGGCTTCTTGGCTTGGGCTTCTTGGGCTTGGGCCCTCTTTATTTATACTACTACTTGGATTCTTCAAGAGAACCCAATTATTTACAAAAATTTTCTACTCTTTAAGAAGACTAGTAAGAAGAACTTCAAGTGCTTTGGAATATGGCCCTTTCTTATTTTTGTGAAGTCTTCTTTTGATTGTTGAGATGACCCTTTATATATAGCATCTTTGGTCATCCTTAAGTGGTCTTGACTTGCATCATATCATTTGAATTTGGAGCCAAAACACATGTCACAAGGGAGGTGTGACTTGATTTCTACTTTGGCACCTCCTAAAACTACACCTACACCTACTTTTTATGTCACATGGAAGGTGTGACTTGTTTTTGTACATTAGCACCCCTTATTTTAATATCTACACCTTCCTTTAATGTTCTACTAAAAACTACACAAAAGAAATTACAAAAGAGATACATCCATTCATGCTTATTTCCCAAAGCTTTAGCCTTGCTCCTATTGATGCTCATGGATTGGGCTTGGGCCCCACTTGACTTGGGCTTCTTGGCTTGGGCTTCTTGGGCTTGGGCCCTCTTTATTTATACTACTACTTGGATTCTTCAAGAGAACCCAATTATTTACAAAAATTTTCTACTCTTTAAGAAGACTAGTAAGAAGAACTTCAAGTGCTTTGGAATATGGCCCTTTCTTATTTTTGTGAAGTCTTCTTTTGATTGTTGAGATGACCCTTTATATATAGCATCTTTGGTCATCCTTAAGTGGTCTTGACTTGCATCATATCATTTGAATTTGGAGCCAAAACACATGTCACAAGGGAGGTGTGACTTGATTTCTACTTTGGCACCTCCTAAAACTACACCTACACCTACTTTTTATGTCACATGGAAGGTGTGACTTGTTTTTGTACATTAGCACCCCTTATTTTAATATCTACACCTTCCTTTAATGTTCTACTAAAAACTACACAAAAGAAATTACAAAAGAGATACATCCATTCATGCTTATTTCCCAAAGCTTTAGCCTTGCTCCTATTGATGCTCATGGATTGGGCTTGGGCCCCACTTGACTTGGGCTTCTTGGCTTGGGCTTCTTGGGCTTGGGCCCTCTTTATTTATACTACTACTTGGATTCTTCAAGAGAACCCAATTATTTACAAAAATTTTCTACTCTTTAAGAAGACTAGTAAGAAGAACTTCAAGTGCTTTGGAATATGGCCCTTTCTTATTTTTGTGAAGTCTTCTTTTGATTGTTGAGATGACCCTTTATATATAGCATCTTTGGTCATCCTTAAGTGGTCTTGACTTGCATCATATCATTTGAATTTGGAGCCAAAACACATGTCACAAGGGAGGTGTGACTTGATTTCTACTTTGGCACCTCCTAAAACTACACCTACACCTACTTTTTATGTCACATGGAAGGTGTGACTTGTTTTTGTACATTAGCACCCCTTATTTTAATATCTACACCTTCCTTTAATGTTCTACTAAAAACTACACAAAAGAAATTACAAAAGAGATACATCCATTCATGCTTATTTCCCAAAGCTTTAGCCTTGCTCCTATTGATGCTCATGGATTGGGCTTGGGCCCCACTTGACTTGGGCTTCTTGGCTTGGGCTTCTTGGGCTTGGGCCCTCTTTATTTATACTACTACTTGGATTCTTCAAGAGAACCCAATTATTTACAAAAATTTTCTACTCTTTAAGAAGACTAGTAAGAAGAACTTCAAGTGCTTTGGAATATGGCCCTTTCTTATTTTTGTGAAGTCTTCTTTTGATTGTTGAGATGACCCTTTATATATAGCATCTTTGGTCATCCTTAAGTGGTCTTGACTTGCATCATATCATTTGAATTTGGAGCCAAAACACATGTCACAAGGGAGGTGTGACTTGATTTCTACTTTGGCACCTCCTAAAACTACACCTACACCTACTTTTTATGTCACATGGAAGGTGTGACTTGTTTTTGTACATTAGCACCCCTTATTTTAATATCTACACCTTCCTTTAATGTTCTACTAAAAACTACACAAAAGAAATTACAAAAGAGATACATCCATTCATGCTTATTTCCCAAAGCTTTAGCCTTGCTCCTATTGATGCTCATGGATTGGGCTTGGGCCCCACTTGACTTGGGCTTCTTGGCTTGGGCTTCTTGGGCTTGGGCCCTCTTTATTTATACTACTACTTGGATTCTTCAAGAGAACCCAATTATTTACAAAAATTTTCTACTCTTTAAGAAGACTAGTAAGAAGAACTTCAAGTGCTTTGGAATATGGCCCTTTCTTATTTTTGTGAAGTCTTCTTTTGATTGTTGAGATGACCCTTTATATATAGCATCTTTGGTCATCCTTAAGTGGTCTTGACTTGCATCATATCATTTGAATTTGGAGCCAAAACACATGTCACAAGGGAGGTGTGACTTGATTTCTACTTTGGCACCTCCTAAAACTACACCTACACCTACTTTTTATGTCACATGGAAGGTGTGACTTGTTTTTGTACATTAGCACCCCTTATTTTAATATCTACACCTTCCTTTAATGTTCTACTAAAAACTACACAAAAGAAATTACAAAAGAGATACATCCATTCATGCTTATTTCCCAAAGCTTTAGCCTTGCTCCTATTGATGCTCATGGATTGGGCTTGGGCCCCACTTGACTTGGGCTTCTTGGCTTGGGCTTGGGCTTGCCCTCTTTATTTATACTACTACTTGGATTCTTCAAGAGAACCCAATTATTTACAAAAATTTTCTACTCTTTAAGAAGACTAGTAAGAAGAACTTCAAGTGCTTTGGAATATGGCCCTTTCTTATTTTTGTGAAGTCTTCTTTTGATTGTTGAGATGACCCTTTATATATAGCATCTTTGGTCATCCTTAAGTGGTCTTGACTTGCATCATATCATTTGAATTTGGAGCCAAAACACATGTCACAAGGGAGGTGTGACTTGATTTCTACTTTGGCACCTCCTAAAACTACACCTACACCTACTTTTTATGTCACATGGAAGGTGTGACTTGTTTTTGTACATTAGCACCCCTTATTTTAATATCTACACCTTCCTTTAATGTTCTACTAAAAACTACACAAAAGAAATTACAAAAGAGATACATCCATTCATGCTTATTTCCCAAAGCTTTAGCCTTGCTCCTATTGATGCTCATGGATTGGGCTTGGGCCCCACTTGACTTGGGCTTCTTGGCTTGGGCTTCTTGGGCTTGGGCCCTCTTTATTTATACTACTACTTGGATTCTTCAAGAGAACCCAATTATTTACAAAAATTTTCTACTCTTTAAGAAGACTAGTAAGAAGAACTTCAAGTGCTTTGGAATATGGCCCTTTCTTATTTTTGTGAAGTCTTCTTTTGATTGTTGAGATGACCCTTTATATATAGCATCTTTGGTCATCCTTAAGTGGTCTTGACTTGCATCATATCATTTGAATTTGGAGCCAAAACACATGTCACAAGGGAGGTGTGACTTGATTTCTACTTTGGCACCTCCTAAAACTACACCTACACCTACTTTTTATGTCACATGGAAGGTGTGACTTGTTTTTGTACATTAGCACCCCTTATTTTAATATCTACACCTTCCTTTAATGTTCTACTAAAAACTACACAAAAGAAATTACAAAAGAGATACATCCATTCATGCTTATTTCCCAAAGCTTTAGCCTTGCTCCTATTGATGCTCATGGATTGGGCTTGGGCCCCACTTGACTTGGGCTTCTTGGCTTGGGCTTCTTGGGCTTGGGCCCTCTTTATTTATACTACTACTTGGATTCTTCAAGAGAACCCAATTATTTACAAAAATTTTCTACTCTTTAAGAAGACTAGTAAGAAGAACTTCAAGTGCTTTGGAATATGGCCCTTTCTTATTTTTGTGAAGTCTTCTTTTGATTGTTGAGATGACCCTTTATATATAGCATCTTTGGTCATCCTTAAGTGGTCTTGACTTGCATCATATCATTTGAATTTGGAGCCAAAACACATGTCACAAGGGAGGTGTGACTTGATTTCTACTTTGGCACCTCCTAAAACTACACCTACACCTACTTTTTATGTCACATGGAAGGTGTGACTTGTTTTTGTACATTAGCACCCCTTATTTTAATATCTACACCTTCCTTTAATGTTCTACTAAAAACTACACAAAAGAAATTACAAAAGAGATACATCCATTCATGCTTATTTCCCAAAGCTTTAGCCTTGCTCCTATTGATGCTCATGGATTGGGCTTGGGCCCCACTTGACTTGGGCTTCTTGGCTTGGGCTTCTTGGGCTTGGGCCCTCTTTATTTATACTACTACTTGGATTCTTCAAGAGAACCCAATTATTTACAAAAATTTTCTACTCTTTAAGAAGACTAGTAAGAAGAACTTCAAGTGCTTTGGAATATGGCCCTTTCTTATTTTTGTGAAGTCTTCTTTTGATTGTTGAGATGACCCTTTATATATAGCATCTTTGGTCATCCTTAAGTGGTCTTGACTTGCATCATATCATTTGAATTTGGAGCCAAAACACATGTCACAAGGGAGGTGTGACTTGATTTCTACTTTGGCACCTCCTAAAACTACACCTACACCTACTTTTTATGTCACATGGAAGGTGTGACTTGTTTTTGTACATTAGCACCCCTTATTTTAATATCTACACCTTCCTTTAATGTTCTACTAAAAACTACACAAAAGAAATTACAAAAGAGATACATCCATTCATGCTTATTTCCCAAAGCTTTAGCCTTGCTCCTATTGATGCTCATGGATTGGGCTTGGGCCCCACTTGACTTGGGCTTCTTGGCTTGGGCTTCTTGGGCTTGGGCCCTCTTTATTTATACTACTACTTGGATTCTTCAAGAGAACCCAATTATTTACAAAAATTTTCTACTCTTTAAGAAGACTAGTAAGAAGAACTTCAAGTGCTTTGGAATATGGCCCTTTCTTATTTTTGTGAAGTCTTCTTTTGATTGTTGAGATGACCCTTTATATATAGCATCTTTGGTCATCCTTAAGTGGTCTTGACTTGCATCATATCATTTGAATTTGGAGCCAAAACACATGTCACAAGGGAGGTGTGACTTGATTTCTACTTTGGCACCTCCTAAAACTACACCTACACCTACTTTTTATGTCACATGGAAGGTGTGACTTGTTTTTGTACATTAGCACCCCTTATTTTAATATCTACACCTTCCTTTAATGTTCTACTAAAAACTACACAAAAGAAATTACAAAAGAGATACATCCATTCATGCTTATTTCCCAAAGCTTTAGCCTTGCTCCTATTGATGCTCATGGATTGGGCTTGGGCCCCACTTGACTTGGGCTTCTTGGCTTGGGCTTCTTGGGCTTGGGCCCTCTTTATTTATACTACTACTTGGATTCTTCAAGAGAACCCAATTATTTACAAAAATTTTCTACTCTTTAAGAAGACTAGTAAGAAGAACTTCAAGTGCTTTGGAATATGGCCCTTTCTTATTTTTGTGAAGTCTTCTTTTGATTGTTGAGATGACCCTTTATATATAGCATCTTTGGTCATCCTTAAGTGGTCTTGACTTGCATCATATCATTTGAATTTGGAGCCAAAACACATGTCACAAGGGAGGTGTGACTTGATTTCTACTTTGGCACCTCCTAAAACTACACCTACACCTACTTTTTATGTCACATGGAAGGTGTGACTTGTTTTTGTACATTAGCACCCCTTATTTTAATATCTACACCTTCCTTTAATGTTCTACTAAAAACTACACAAAAGAAATTACAAAAGAGATACATCCATTCATGCTTATTTCCCAAAGCTTTAGCCTTGCTCCTATTGATGCTCATGGATTGGGCTTGGGCCCCACTTGACTTGGGCTTCTTGGCTTGGGCTTCTTGGGCTTGGGCCCTCTTTATTTATACTACTACTTGGATTCTTCAAGAGAACCCAATTATTTACAAAAATTTTCTACTCTTTAAGAAGACTAGTAAGAAGAACTTCAAGTGCTTTGGAATATGGCCCTTTCTTATTTTTGTGAAGTCTTCTTTTGATTGTTGAGATGACCCTTTATATATAGCATCTTTGGTCATCCTTAAGTGGTCTTGACTTGCATCATATCATTTGAATTTGGAGCCAAAACACATGTCACAAGGGAGGTGTGACTTGATTTCTACTTTGGCACCTCCTAAAACTACACCTACACCTACTTTTTATGTCACATGGAAGGTGTGACTTGTTTTTGTACATTAGCACCCCTTATTTTAATATCTACACCTTCCTTTAATGTTCTACTAAAAACTACACAAAAGAAATTACAAAAGAGATACATCCATTCATGCTTATTTCCCAAAGCTTTAGCCTTGCTCCTATTGATGCTCATGGATTGGGCTTGGGCCCCACTTGACTTGGGCTTCTTGGCTTGGGCTTCTTGGGCTTGGGCCCTCTTTATTTATACTACTACTTGGATTCTTCAAGAGAACCCAATTATTTACAAAAATTTTCTACTCTTTAAGAAGACTAGTAAGAAGAACTTCAAGTGCTTTGGAATATGGCCCTTTCTTATTTTTGTGAAGTCTTCTTTTGATTGTTGAGATGACCCTTTATATATAGCATCTTTGGTCATCCTTAAGTGGTCTTGACTTGCATCATATCATTTGAATTTGGAGCCAAAACACATGTCACAAGGGAGGTGTGACTTGATTTCTACTTTGGCACCTCCTAAAACTACACCTACACCTACTTTTTATGTCACATGGAAGGTGTGACTTGTTTTTGTACATTAGCACCCCTTATTTTAATATCTACACCTTCCTTTAATGTTCTACTAAAAACTACACAAAAGAAATTACAAAAGAGATACATCCATTCATGCTTATTTCCCAAAGCTTTAGCCTTGCTCCTATTGATGCTCATGGATTGGGCTTGGGCCCCACTTGACTTGGGCTTCTTGGCTTGGGCTTCTTGGGCTTGGGCCCTCTTTATTTATACTACTACTTGGATTCTTCAAGAGAACCCAATTATTTACAAAAATTTTCTACTCTTTAAGAAGACTAGTAAGAAGAACTTCAAGTGCTTTGGAATATGGCCCTTTCTTATTTTTGTGAAGTCTTCTTTTGATTGTTGAGATGACCCTTTATATATAGCATCTTTGGTCATCCTTAAGTGGTCTTGACTTGCATCATATCATTTGAATTTGGAGCCAAAACACATGTCACAAGGGAGGTGTGACTTGATTTCTACTTTGGCACCTCCTAAAACTACACCTACACCTACTTTTTATGTCACATGGAAGGTGTGACTTGTTTTTGTACATTAGCACCCCTTATTTTAATATCTACACCTTCCTTTAATGTTCTACTAAAAACTACACAAAAGAAATTACAAAAGAGATACATCCATTCATGCTTATTTCCCAAAGCTTTAGCCTTGCTCCTATTGATGCTCATGGATTGGGCTTGGGCCCCACTTGACTTGGGCTTCTTGGCTTGGGCTTCTTGGGCTTGGGCCCTCTTTATTTATACTACTACTTGGATTCTTCAAGAGAACCCAATTATTTACAAAAATTTTCTACTCTTTAAGAAGACTAGTAAGAAGAACTTCAAGTGCTTTGGAATATGGCCCTTTCTTATTTTTGTGAAGTCTTCTTTTGATTGTTGAGATGACCCTTTATATATAGCATCTTTGGTCATCCTTAAGTGGTCTTGACTTGCATCATATCATTTGAATTTGGAGCCAAAACACATGTCACAAGGGAGGTGTGACTTGATTTCTACTTTGGCACCTCCTAAAACTACACCTACACCTACTTTTTATGTCACATGGAAGGTGTGACTTGTTTTTGTACATTAGCACCCCTTATTTTAATATCTACACCTTCCTTTAATGTTCTACTAAAAACTACACAAAAGAAATTACAAAAGAGATACATCCATTCATGCTTATTTCCCAAAGCTTTAGCCTTGCTCCTATTGATGCTCATGGATTGGGCTTGGGCCCCACTTGACTTGGGCTTCTTGGCTTGGGCTTCTTGGGCTTGGGCCCTCTTTATTTATACTACTACTTGGATTCTTCAAGAGAACCCAATTATTTACAAAAATTTTCTACTCTTTAAGAAGACTAGTAAGAAGAACTTCAAGTGCTTTGGAATATGGCCCTTTCTTATTTTTGTGAAGTCTTCTTTTGATTGTTGAGATGACCCTTTATATATAGCATCTTTGGTCATCCTTAAGTGGTCTTGACTTGCATCATATCATTTGAATTTGGAGCCAAAACACATGTCACAAGGGAGGTGTGACTTGATTTCTACTTTGGCACCTCCTAAAACTACACCTACACCTACTTTTTATGTCACATGGAAGGTGTGACTTGTTTTTGTACATTAGCACCCCTTATTTTAATATCTACACCTTCCTTTAATGTTCTACTAAAAACTACACAAAAGAAATTACAAAAGAGATACATCCATTCATGCTTATTTCCCAAAGCTTTAGCCTTGCTCCTATTGATGCTCATGGATTGGGCTTGGGCCCCACTTGACTTGGGCTTCTTGGCTTGGGCTTCTTGGGCTTGGGCCCTCTTTATTTATACTACTACTTGGATTCTTCAAGAGAACCCAATTATTTACAAAAATTTTCTACTCTTTAAGAAGACTAGTAAGAAGAACTTCAAGTGCTTTGGAATATGGCCCTTTCTTATTTTTGTGAAGTCTTCTTTTGATTGTTGAGATGACCCTTTATATATAGCATCTTTGGTCATCCTTAAGTGGTCTTGACTTGCATCATATCATTTGAATTTGGAGCCAAAACACATGTCACAAGGGAGGTGTGACTTGATTTCTACTTTGGCACCTCCTAAAACTACACCTACACCTACTTTTTATGTCACATGGAAGGTGTGACTTGTTTTTGTACATTAGCACCCCTTATTTTAATATCTACACCTTCCTTTAATGTTCTACTAAAAACTACACAAAAGAAATTACAAAAGAGATACATCCATTCATGCTTATTTCCCAAAGCTTTAGCCTTGCTCCTATTGATGCTCATGGATTGGGCTTGGGCCCCACTTGACTTGGGCTTCTTGGCTTGGGCTTCTTGGGCTTGGGCCCTCTTTATTTATACTACTACTTGGATTCTTCAAGAGAACCCAATTATTTACAAAAATTTTCTACTCTTTAAGAAGACTAGTAAGAAGAACTTCAAGTGCTTTGGAATATGGCCCTTTCTTATTTTTGTGAAGTCTTCTTTTGATTGTTGAGATGACCCTTTATATATAGCATCTTTGGTCATCCTTAAGTGGTCTTGACTTGCATCATATCATTTGAATTTGGAGCCAAAACACATGTCACAAGGGAGGTGTGACTTGATTTCTACTTTGGCACCTCCTAAAACTACACCTACACCTACTTTTTATGTCACATGGAAGGTGTGACTTGTTTTTGTACATTAGCACCCCTTATTTTAATATCTACACCTTCCTTTAATGTTCTACTAAAAACTACACAAAAGAAATTACAAAAGAGATACATCCATTCATGCTTATTTCCCAAAGCTTTAGCCTTGCTCCTATTGATGCTCATGGATTGGGCTTGGGCCCCACTTGACTTGGGCTTCTTGGCTTGGGCTTCTTGGGCTTGGGCCCTCTTTATTTATACTACTACTTGGATTCTTCAAGAGAACCCAATTATTTACAAAAATTTTCTACTCTTTAAGAAGACTAGTAAGAAGAACTTCAAGTGCTTTGGAATATGGCCCTTTCTTATTTTTGTGAAGTCTTCTTTTGATTGTTGAGATGACCCTTTATATATAGCATCTTTGGTCATCCTTAAGTGGTCTTGACTTGCATCATATCATTTGAATTTGGAGCCAAAACACATGTCACAAGGGAGGTGTGACTTGATTTCTACTTTGGCACCTCCTAAAACTACACCTACACCTACTTTTTATGTCACATGGAAGGTGTGACTTGTTTTTGTACATTAGCACCCCTTATTTTAATATCTACACCTTCCTTTAATGTTCTACTAAAAACTACACAAAAGAAATTACAAAAGAGATACATCCATTCATGCTTATTTCCCAAAGCTTTAGCCTTGCTCCTATTGATGCTCATGGATTGGGCTTGGGCCCCACTTGACTTGGGCTTCTTGGCTTGGGCTTCTTGGGCTTGGGCCCTCTTTATTTATACTACTACTTGGATTCTTCAAGAGAACCCAATTATTTACAAAAATTTTCTACTCTTTAAGAAGACTAGTAAGAAGAACTTCAAGTGCTTTGGAATATGGCCCTTTCTTATTTTTGTGAAGTCTTCTTTTGATTGTTGAGATGACCCTTTATATATAGCATCTTTGGTCATCCTTAAGTGGTCTTGACTTGCATCATATCATTTGAATTTGGAGCCAAAACACATGTCACAAGGGAGGTGTGACTTGATTTCTACTTTGGCACCTCCTAAAACTACACCTACACCTACTTTTTATGTCACATGGAAGGTGTGACTTGTTTTTGTACATTAGCACCCCTTATTTTAATATCTACACCTTCCTTTAATGTTCTACTAAAAACTACACAAAAGAAATTACAAAAGAGATACATCCATTCATGCTTATTTCCCAAAGCTTTAGCCTTGCTCCTATTGATGCTCATGGATTGGGCTTGGGCCCCACTTGACTTGGGCTTCTTGGCTTGGGCTTCTTGGGCTTGGGCCCTCTTTATTTATACTACTACTTGGATTCTTCAAGAGAACCCAATTATTTACAAAAATTTTCTACTCTTTAAGAAGACTAGTAAGAAGAACTTCAAGTGCTTTGGAATATGGCCCTTTCTTATTTTTGTGAAGTCTTCTTTTGATTGTTGAGATGACCCTTTATATATAGCATCTTTGGTCATCCTTAAGTGGTCTTGACTTGCATCATATCATTTGAATTTGGAGCCAAAACACATGTCACAAGGGAGGTGTGACTTGATTTCTACTTTGGCACCTCCTAAAACTACACCTACACCTACTTTTTATGTCACATGGAAGGTGTGACTTGTTTTTGTACATTAGCACCCCTTATTTTAATATCTACACCTTCCTTTAATGTTCTACTAAAAACTACACAAAAGAAATTACAAAAGAGATACATCCATTCATGCTTATTTCCCAAAGCTTTAGCCTTGCTCCTATTGATGCTCATGGATTGGGCTTGGGCCCCACTTGACTTGGGCTTCTTGGCTTGGGCTTCTTGGGCTTGGGCCCTCTTTATTTATACTACTACTTGGATTCTTCAAGAGAACCCAATTATTTACAAAAATTTTCTACTCTTTAAGAAGACTAGTAAGAAGAACTTCAAGTGCTTTGGAATATGGCCCTTTCTTATTTTTGTGAAGTCTTCTTTTGATTGTTGAGATGACCCTTTATATATAGCATCTTTGGTCATCCTTAAGTGGTCTTGACTTGCATCATATCATTTGAATTTGGAGCCAAAACACATGTCACAAGGGAGGTGTGACTTGATTTCTACTTTGGCACCTCCTAAAACTACACCTACACCTACTTTTTATGTCACATGGAAGGTGTGACTTGTTTTTGTACATTAGCACCCCTTATTTTAATATCTACACCTTCCTTTAATGTTCTACTAAAAACTACACAAAAGAAATTACAAAAGAGATACATCCATTCATGCTTATTTCCCAAAGCTTTAGCCTTGCTCCTATTGATGCTCATGGATTGGGCTTGGGCCCCACTTGACTTGGGCTTCTTGGCTTGGGCTTCTTGGGCTTGGGCCCTCTTTATTTATACTACTACTTGGATTCTTCAAGAGAACCCAATTATTTACAAAAATTTTCTACTCTTTAAGAAGACTAGTAAGAAGAACTTCAAGTGCTTTGGAATATGGCCCTTTCTTATTTTTGTGAAGTCTTCTTTTGATTGTTGAGATGACCCTTTATATATAGCATCTTTGGTCATCCTTAAGTGGTCTTGACTTGCATCATATCATTTGAATTTGGAGCCAAAACACATGTCACAAGGGAGGTGTGACTTGATTTCTACTTTGGCACCTCCTAAAACTACACCTACACCTACTTTTTATGTCACATGGAAGGTGTGACTTGTTTTTGTACATTAGCACCCCTTATTTTAATATCTACACCTTCCTTTAATGTTCTACTAAAAACTACACAAAAGAAATTACAAAAGAGATACATCCATTCATGCTTATTTCCCAAAGCTTTAGCCTTGCTCCTATTGATGCTCATGGATTGGGCTTGGGCCCCACTTGACTTGGGCTTCTTGGCTTGGGCTTCTTGGGCTTGGGCCCTCTTTATTTATACTACTACTTGGATTCTTCAAGAGAACCCAATTATTTACAAAAATTTTCTACTCTTTAAGAAGACTAGTAAGAAGAACTTCAAGTGCTTTGGAATATGGCCCTTTCTTATTTTTGTGAAGTCTTCTTTTGATTGTTGAGATGACCCTTTATATATAGCATCTTTGGTCATCCTTAAGTGGTCTTGACTTGCATCATATCATTTGAATTTGGAGCCAAAACACATGTCACAAGGGAGGTGTGACTTGATTTCTACTTTGGCACCTCCTAAAACTACACCTACACCTACTTTTTATGTCACATGGAAGGTGTGACTTGTTTTTGTACATTAGCACCCCTTATTTTAATATCTACACCTTCCTTTAATGTTCTACTAAAAACTACACAAAAGAAATTACAAAAGAGATACATCCATTCATGCTTATTTCCCAAAGCTTTAGCCTTGCTCCTATTGATGCTCATGGATTGGGCTTGGGCCCCACTTGACTTGGGCTTCTTGGCTTGGGCTTCTTGGGCTTGGGCCCTCTTTATTTATACTACTACTTGGATTCTTCAAGAGAACCCAATTATTTACAAAAATTTTCTACTCTTTAAGAAGACTAGTAAGAAGAACTTCAAGTGCTTTGGAATATGGCCCTTTCTTATTTTTGTGAAGTCTTCTTTTGATTGTTGAGATGACCCTTTATATATAGCATCTTTGGTCATCCTTAAGTGGTCTTGACTTGCATCATATCATTTGAATTTGGAGCCAAAACACATGTCACAAGGGAGGTGTGACTTGATTTCTACTTTGGCACCTCCTAAAACTACACCTACACCTACTTTTTATGTCACATGGAAGGTGTGACTTGTTTTTGTACATTAGCACCCCTTATTTTAATATCTACACCTTCCTTTAATGTTCTACTAAAAACTACACAAAAGAAATTACAAAAGAGATACATCCATTCATGCTTATTTCCCAAAGCTTTAGCCTTGCTCCTATTGATGCTCATGGATTGGGCTTGGGCCCCACTTGACTTGGGCTTCTTGGCTTGGGCTTCTTGGGCTTGGGCCCTCTTTATTTATACTACTACTTGGATTCTTCAAGAGAACCCAATTATTTACAAAAATTTTCTACTCTTTAAGAAGACTAGTAAGAAGAACTTCAAGTGCTTTGGAATATGGCCCTTTCTTATTTTTGTGAAGTCTTCTTTTGATTGTTGAGATGACCCTTTATATATAGCATCTTTGGTCATCCTTAAGTGGTCTTGACTTGCATCATATCATTTGAATTTGGAGCCAAAACACATGTCACAAGGGAGGTGTGACTTGATTTCTACTTTGGCACCTCCTAAAACTACACCTACACCTACTTTTTATGTCACATGGAAGGTGTGACTTGTTTTTGTACATTAGCACCCCTTATTTTAATATCTACACCTTCCTTTAATGTTCTACTAAAAACTACACAAAAGAAATTACAAAAGAGATACATCCATTCATGCTTATTTCCCAAAGCTTTAGCCTTGCTCCTATTGATGCTCATGGATTGGGCTTGGGCCCCACTTGACTTGGGCTTCTTGGCTTGGGCTTCTTGGGCTTGGGCCCTCTTTATTTATACTACTACTTGGATTCTTCAAGAGAACCCAATTATTTACAAAAATTTTCTACTCTTTAAGAAGACTAGTAAGAAGAACTTCAAGTGCTTTGGAATATGGCCCTTTCTTATTTTTGTGAAGTCTTCTTTTGATTGTTGAGATGACCCTTTATATATAGCATCTTTGGTCATCCTTAAGTGGTCTTGACTTGCATCATATCATTTGAATTTGGAGCCAAAACACATGTCACAAGGGAGGTGTGACTTGATTTCTACTTTGGCACCTCCTAAAACTACACCTACACCTACTTTTTATGTCACATGGAAGGTGTGACTTGTTTTTGTACATTAGCACCCCTTATTTTAATATCTACACCTTCCTTTAATGTTCTACTAAAAACTACACAAAAGAAATTACAAAAGAGATACATCCATTCATGCTTATTTCCCAAAGCTTTAGCCTTGCTCCTATTGATGCTCATGGATTGGGCTTGGGCCCCACTTGACTTGGGCTTCTTGGCTTGGGCTTCTTGGGCTTGGGCCCTCTTTATTTATACTACTACTTGGATTCTTCAAGAGAACCCAATTATTTACAAAAATTTTCTACTCTTTAAGAAGACTAGTAAGAAGAACTTCAAGTGCTTTGGAATATGGCCCTTTCTTATTTTTGTGAAGTCTTCTTTTGATTGTTGAGATGACCCTTTATATATAGCATCTTTGGTCATCCTTAAGTGGTCTTGACTTGCATCATATCATTTGAATTTGGAGCCAAAACACATGTCACAAGGGAGGTGTGACTTGATTTCTACTTTGGCACCTCCTAAAACTACACCTACACCTACTTTTTATGTCACATGGAAGGTGTGACTTGTTTTTGTACATTAGCACCCCTTATTTTAATATCTACACCTTCCTTTAATGTTCTACTAAAAACTACACAAAAGAAATTACAAAAGAGATACATCCATTCATGCTTATTTCCCAAAGCTTTAGCCTTGCTCCTATTGATGCTCATGGATTGGGCTTGGGCCCCACTTGACTTGGGCTTCTTGGCTTGGGCTTCTTGGGCTTGGGCCCTCTTTATTTATACTACTACTTGGATTCTTCAAGAGAACCCAATTATTTACAAAAATTTTCTACTCTTTAAGAAGACTAGTAAGAAGAACTTCAAGTGCTTTGGAATATGGCCCTTTCTTATTTTTGTGAAGTCTTCTTTTGATTGTTGAGATGACCCTTTATATATAGCATCTTTGGTCATCCTTAAGTGGTCTTGACTTGCATCATATCATTTGAATTTGGAGCCAAAACACATGTCACAAGGGAGGTGTGACTTGATTTCTACTTTGGCACCTCCTAAAACTACACCTACACCTACTTTTTATGTCACATGGAAGGTGTGACTTGTTTTTGTACATTAGCACCCCTTATTTTAATATCTACACCTTCCTTTAATGTTCTACTAAAAACTACACAAAAGAAATTACAAAAGAGATACATCCATTCATGCTTATTTCCCAAAGCTTTAGCCTTGCTCCTATTGATGCTCATGGATTGGGCTTGGGCCCCACTTGACTTGGGCTTCTTGGCTTGGGCTTCTTGGGCTTGGGCCCTCTTTATTTATACTACTACTTGGATTCTTCAAGAGAACCCAATTATTTACAAAAATTTTCTACTCTTTAAGAAGACTAGTAAGAAGAACTTCAAGTGCTTTGGAATATGGCCCTTTCTTATTTTTGTGAAGTCTTCTTTTGATTGTTGAGATGACCCTTTATATATAGCATCTTTGGTCATCCTTAAGTGGTCTTGACTTGCATCATATCATTTGAATTTGGAGCCAAAACACATGTCACAAGGGAGGTGTGACTTGATTTCTACTTTGGCACCTCCTAAAACTACACCTACACCTACTTTTTATGTCACATGGAAGGTGTGACTTGTTTTTGTACATTAGCACCCCTTATTTTAATATCTACACCTTCCTTTAATGTTCTACTAAAAACTACACAAAAGAAATTACAAAAGAGATACATCCATTCATGCTTATTTCCCAAAGCTTTAGCCTTGCTCCTATTGATGCTCATGGATTGGGCTTGGGCCCCACTTGACTTGGGCTTCTTGGCTTGGGCTTCTTGGGCTTGGGCCCTCTTTATTTATACTACTACTTGGATTCTTCAAGAGAACCCAATTATTTACAAAAATTTTCTACTCTTTAAGAAGACTAGTAAGAAGAACTTCAAGTGCTTTGGAATATGGCCCTTTCTTATTTTTGTGAAGTCTTCTTTTGATTGTTGAGATGACCCTTTATATATAGCATCTTTGGTCATCCTTAAGTGGTCTTGACTTGCATCATATCATTTGAATTTGGAGCCAAAACACATGTCACAAGGGAGGTGTGACTTGATTTCTACTTTGGCACCTCCTAAAACTACACCTACACCTACTTTTTATGTCACATGGAAGGTGTGACTTGTTTTTGTACATTAGCACCCCTTATTTTAATATCTACACCTTCCTTTAATGTTCTACTAAAAACTACACAAAAGAAATTACAAAAGAGATACATCCATTCATGCTTATTTCCCAAAGCTTTAGCCTTGCTCCTATTGATGCTCATGGATTGGGCTTGGGCCCCACTTGACTTGGGCTTCTTGGCTTGGGCTTCTTGGGCTTGGGCCCTCTTTATTTATACTACTACTTGGATTCTTCAAGAGAACCCAATTATTTACAAAAATTTTCTACTCTTTAAGAAGACTAGTAAGAAGAACTTCAAGTGCTTTGGAATATGGCCCTTTCTTATTTTTGTGAAGTCTTCTTTTGATTGTTGAGATGACCCTTTATATATAGCATCTTTGGTCATCCTTAAGTGGTCTTGACTTGCATCATATCATTTGAATTTGGAGCCAAAACACATGTCACAAGGGAGGTGTGACTTGATTTCTACTTTGGCACCTCCTAAAACTACACCTACACCTACTTTTTATGTCACATGGAAGGTGTGACTTGTTTTTGTACATTAGCACCCCTTATTTTAATATCTACACCTTCCTTTAATGTTCTACTAAAAACTACACAAAAGAAATTACAAAAGAGATACATCCATTCATGCTTATTTCCCAAAGCTTTAGCCTTGCTCCTATTGATGCTCATGGATTGGGCTTGGGCCCCACTTGACTTGGGCTTCTTGGCTTGGGCTTCTTGGGCTTGGGCCCTCTTTATTTATACTACTACTTGGATTCTTCAAGAGAACCCAATTATTTACAAAAATTTTCTACTCTTTAAGAAGACTAGTAAGAAGAACTTCAAGTGCTTTGGAATATGGCCCTTTCTTATTTTTGTGAAGTCTTCTTTTGATTGTTGAGATGACCCTTTATATATAGCATCTTTGGTCATCCTTAAGTGGTCTTGACTTGCATCATATCATTTGAATTTGGAGCCAAAACACATGTCACAAGGGAGGTGTGACTTGATTTCTACTTTGGCACCTCCTAAAACTACACCTACACCTACTTTTTATGTCACATGGAAGGTGTGACTTGTTTTTGTACATTAGCACCCCTTATTTTAATATCTACACCTTCCTTTAATGTTCTACTAAAAACTACACAAAAGAAATTACAAAAGAGATACATCCATTCATGCTTATTTCCCAAAGCTTTAGCCTTGCTCCTATTGATGCTCATGGATTGGGCTTGGGCCCCACTTGACTTGGGCTTCTTGGCTTGGGCTTCTTGGGCTTGGGCCCTCTTTATTTATACTACTACTTGGATTCTTCAAGAGAACCCAATTATTTACAAAAATTTTCTACTCTTTAAGAAGACTAGTAAGAAGAACTTCAAGTGCTTTGGAATATGGCCCTTTCTTATTTTTGTGAAGTCTTCTTTTGATTGTTGAGATGACCCTTTATATATAGCATCTTTGGTCATCCTTAAGTGGTCTTGACTTGCATCATATCATTTGAATTTGGAGCCAAAACACATGTCACAAGGGAGGTGTGACTTGATTTCTACTTTGGCACCTCCTAAAACTACACCTACACCTACTTTTTATGTCACATGGAAGGTGTGACTTGTTTTTGTACATTAGCACCCCTTATTTTAATATCTACACCTTCCTTTAATGTTCTACTAAAAACTACACAAAAGAAATTACAAAAGAGATACATCCATTCATGCTTATTTCCCAAAGCTTTAGCCTTGCTCCTATTGATGCTCATGGATTGGGCTTGGGCCCCACTTGACTTGGGCTTCTTGGCTTGGGCTTCTTGGGCTTGGGCCCTCTTTATTTATACTACTACTTGGATTCTTCAAGAGAACCCAATTATTTACAAAAATTTTCTACTCTTTAAGAAGACTAGTAAGAAGAACTTCAAGTGCTTTGGAATATGGCCCTTTCTTATTTTTGTGAAGTCTTCTTTTGATTGTTGAGATGACCCTTTATATATAGCATCTTTGGTCATCCTTAAGTGGTCTTGACTTGCATCATATCATTTGAATTTGGAGCCAAAACACATGTCACAAGGGAGGTGTGACTTGATTTCTACTTTGGCACCTCCTAAAACTACACCTACACCTACTTTTTATGTCACATGGAAGGTGTGACTTGTTTTTGTACATTAGCACCCCTTATTTTAATATCTACACCTTCCTTTAATGTTCTACTAAAAACTACACAAAAGAAATTACAAAAGAGATACATCCATTCATGCTTATTTCCCAAAGCTTTAGCCTTGCTCCTATTGATGCTCATGGATTGGGCTTGGGCCCCACTTGACTTGGGCTTCTTGGCTTGGGCTTCTTGGGCTTGGGCCCTCTTTATTTATACTACTACTTGGATTCTTCAAGAGAACCCAATTATTTACAAAAATTTTCTACTCTTTAAGAAGACTAGTAAGAAGAACTTCAAGTGCTTTGGAATATGGCCCTTTCTTATTTTTGTGAAGTCTTCTTTTGATTGTTGAGATGACCCTTTATATATAGCATCTTTGGTCATCCTTAAGTGGTCTTGACTTGCATCATATCATTTGAATTTGGAGCCAAAACACATGTCACAAGGGAGGTGTGACTTGATTTCTACTTTGGCACCTCCTAAAACTACACCTACACCTACTTTTTATGTCACATGGAAGGTGTGACTTGTTTTTGTACATTAGCACCCCTTATTTTAATATCTACACCTTCCTTTAATGTTCTACTAAAAACTACACAAAAGAAATTACAAAAGAGATACATCCATTCATGCTTATTTCCCAAAGCTTTAGCCTTGCTCCTATTGATGCTCATGGATTGGGCTTGGGCCCCACTTGACTTGGGCTTCTTGGCTTGGGCTTCTTGGGCTTGGGCCCTCTTTATTTATACTACTACTTGGATTCTTCAAGAGAACCCAATTATTTACAAAAATTTTCTACTCTTTAAGAAGACTAGTAAGAAGAACTTCAAGTGCTTTGGAATATGGCCCTTTCTTATTTTTGTGAAGTCTTCTTTTGATTGTTGAGATGACCCTTTATATATAGCATCTTTGGTCATCCTTAAGTGGTCTTGACTTGCATCATATCATTTGAATTTGGAGCCAAAACACATGTCACAAGGGAGGTGTGACTTGATTTCTACTTTGGCACCTCCTAAAACTACACCTACACCTACTTTTTATGTCACATGGAAGGTGTGACTTGTTTTTGTACATTAGCACCCCTTATTTTAATATCTACACCTTCCTTTAATGTTCTACTAAAAACTACACAAAAGAAATTACAAAAGAGATACATCCATTCATGCTTATTTCCCAAAGCTTTAGCCTTGCTCCTATTGATGCTCATGGATTGGGCTTGGGCCCCACTTGACTTGGGCTTCTTGGCTTGGGCTTCTTGGGCTTGGGCCCTCTTTATTTATACTACTACTTGGATTCTTCAAGAGAACCCAATTATTTACAAAAATTTTCTACTCTTTAAGAAGACTAGTAAGAAGAACTTCAAGTGCTTTGGAATATGGCCCTTTCTTATTTTTGTGAAGTCTTCTTTTGATTGTTGAGATGACCCTTTATATATAGCATCTTTGGTCATCCTTAAGTGGTCTTGACTTGCATCATATCATTTGAATTTGGAGCCAAAACACATGTCACAAGGGAGGTGTGACTTGATTTCTACTTTGGCACCTCCTAAAACTACACCTACACCTACTTTTTATGTCACATGGAAGGTGTGACTTGTTTTTGTACATTAGCACCCCTTATTTTAATATCTACACCTTCCTTTAATGTTCTACTAAAAACTACACAAAAGAAATTACAAAAGAGATACATCCATTCATGCTTATTTCCCAAAGCTTTAGCCTTGCTCCTATTGATGCTCATGGATTGGGCTTGGGCCCCACTTGACTTGGGCTTCTTGGCTTGGGCTTCTTGGGCTTGGGCCCTCTTTATTTATACTACTACTTGGATTCTTCAAGAGAACCCAATTATTTACAAAAATTTTCTACTCTTTAAGAAGACTAGTAAGAAGAACTTCAAGTGCTTTGGAATATGGCCCTTTCTTATTTTTGTGAAGTCTTCTTTTGATTGTTGAGATGACCCTTTATATATAGCATCTTTGGTCATCCTTAAGTGGTCTTGACTTGCATCATATCATTTGAATTTGGAGCCAAAACACATGTCACAAGGGAGGTGTGACTTGATTTCTACTTTGGCACCTCCTAAAACTACACCTACACCTACTTTTTATGTCACATGGAAGGTGTGACTTGTTTTTGTACATTAGCACCCCTTATTTTAATATCTACACCTTCCTTTAATGTTCTACTAAAAACTACACAAAAGAAATTACAAAAGAGATACATCCATTCATGCTTATTTCCCAAAGCTTTAGCCTTGCTCCTATTGATGCTC